>PVIR01002948.1:18188-95273 GCA_004026965.1 Petromus typicus | reverse complement strand
TGTCCCTGGGTGTAGCCTTGTAGCACAGTTGATGATGGAGATGGAATCTAGTTTTCCTCTTCCCTTGTTAGGCAGGATTTACTTGGCTGCCTGAGTAGAAGCCCCAGACAACAACTTCGTGACAAGGTGGATACTTCTTTTACTCTGCTGTAGATTTTGGGCCAAGACACTTTGGGGAAGGTGGCTCTGTGGGTGGGTCACCCCTACCCACGAGCAGCTCTGGCTTCTTGGGCCAGCAGGGCTGCGACTGCCACAGCTGTCATGCCACGTTCCCAGAACAAGAAGCAGCCGCTCCTCTGTGTCTAGTCCATATGTGCTTCGTGTCCCTTCTCTCACACCGATGGGCTCGACAGGGTCAGATGTGCCCAGACCTGGCTGGAGCGCCTGGTGCTCTGAAGAAGCTTAGCTTCTGATGTGTTGGTTTCGTGGTTCCAACATGTCACTGACAACATGCTACAAGACATAGAGGCCAATGAGAGAAAATCTTGTGCCTGAGGGAGCTGATTCTGGTACCTCAGTGCGTCCCTTCCCACCTTTCTTGGGGCTCAGTCATCAATCCCCAGCTCTTTCTGCCCCTCTGATCACTTCCAATTATTTTTAGAGAGGATGAAGTCATTCTATACATAGTATTTTCTTTGCAATACATAATGAACTGTTATATATGTAATTCCATGTAGCTCTAACTGTTCTTTTTAATAGTTGCATAGTATCTCATAGTATGGATTTCATACTGTGGACAGATTGTTCTTCTGTTCCTCAGCTAATCAATGGAACATATTTTTGTAAATTATTTCCTTTTTTGAGAACAATAAAGAATATTTCAAAGTTCAATAAATGGCCTAGTACTTATAACCTGCAATATTATACTGATACTCCTAGTACTCTGGGAGGCTGAGGCAGGAGGTTGTCTGGCTTTGCCAAAGGCCAGAGACCCAGGCTCTTAGAAACTCTTTCGAGAACCTCCTCAAAATAAGAAAGGGCTGGGGTGTACCTCAGTGTGAGGGCCCTGGGCTGAGTCCCCATTATTGCAATCAAACCAAACCAACCAACCAACCAAACAACAAAAGCAAAACACAAAGAAAAGGGCCTGTGCGGTTTAGACTGTGGGCAGGTGCAGGTCTCACTCTCCACAGACACCCTCATTGGTCACGAAAGCGGAGGCACTGGTCCTGGCAACATGAGGGCGCAGGAGAAATGCGAGACCCCCGCATCTCCTCCCGGCTGAGCTGTGGAAGCTGCGTCTCTGCCCCAGAGAGAAACAACGCGCAGTGCCTCCATTTGCTGGCTAAGAAGGAGGTGAGATCACCGTGCCGCCCCGGCTGCCCCGCTGGCACGGATGCCACCTGCCCTGTCTTCCCTCCCGTGGGGCGCTGCCTCAGGCCCTTCAGACGAGGGCCTGGGCTGTTTCTCAGCAAACAGGAAGCTCTTTACCTGTGGGTACCTGAACCAGTGTGCAGTAGGAGCAGCCGCAGTCTCGTCATTTTGGATCATCCGGCTGTGAGCTCCCTGAGGGCAGGGATGGATCTTGCTTCTCGGATGCCAGCACCCACTCGGGCCTTGCCCACAGAGTGCAGTGGATGGGCAGACGCAGACTGGGCTTTCAGACGCACTGCACAGCTACAGTTCCTATGATGCTGAGGATCGAACCCATGACATGAACTATGCGAGGCAGTGCTTTGCCTCTGAACCACACCCTCAGCCTGGTTTAGAGGACCCAGCTGTTGCAGAATTCAAACAGGAGGATCTCATGGGCACCTGGTGGGCTTTTGGAGGGCTTGGGTGTCGGCTGGTTCATCACAGGCCTTCGCTGGGCTGGGACACGCAGACAGGAAGCAGGTTGTACAGAAGCAGGCGCGTGCAGAGGAGAAGGTGCTGTAAGCTGAGGCCTCGGGCTGCAAGCCCTGAGCCCCGGGGCTCTGGGCTGTTTCTGCCGCACCTGCTCTGCTCTGTGAGTTAAATCCACTGACCTAGCAACAGTTGCCAAGACTGACAAACAACGATGGAAGCCTGGCGTGCGGCTGGGTCCAACCAAGGCCGGGTGTGGGGGACGCGTGGACCCTGCTGATGGTCCCCGGAGGGCCCGGCTGGTGGAGGGGGTCCTCGTCACGAGGTGCTGGGGTTGCTGCACCCAGTGAGATGAGCAAGGCCATTTGTTATCTATAATTACACTGAGATAATTTCATTCCGTGACAGAGTCAGGGAATCAGGGTTCTCAAAAAAATGTTGTTATCTTTATATAATTTTGTGTAAATGTCACCGTGGTGCAGCTGGAATGGGAAGAAAGGACATCTTCGAGATGTTCCCGGGCCCCTAAATGGATTGTGTTTTGATATTTCAGCATTAGAGTCAATCGAATGCCAAGGCCTCTGGGAGCAGATGTAGATGAAATGCTACGTTTATATAATCATTCCACAGACAGACAGGGAAGAGCTTTTTCTAGATAACTGAGGAAGGGGGCTGCGGGATCAGAGGAGTGTCCATGCTCCAGGGAACCTGGCTGTCTCCACACAGACATCAGACACAGCTGGGAGTCTTTCCCGGTTTGCCAGGAGGGAAATGACAGAGAAAAGCCCCAGGCAGGCAAATTTCCTTTTATTCACTCTCCTCAAGTGGTCTGTGAAAGCAGGTGGTCCCCGGGGACTGGAAAAAAGGCTAACGAGCAAAAAGTCCTCCTAAAACAAAAATAGTGACTCTGCAATTCTTTTCAAGATAGGGATTTGAGACACAAATCAAACTTGGGACATTCATTGCAAGTCAAAATCTGGACAAACTTAGTCGACTCTTGATTGATGAGGTCAGAAACGCATAAAAGCTAAAGTGGGAAGGACAGTCCCCTCCCAGTGTGTGTGGAGCACCTTCTGGGCCCCTGGCGGGCACATCCCTGCCATGCTGCTTCTCTTGCTGATCCTCACTTTAGCCTCGACACCTCCAGTCTCTCCTGTCTCCATCTCACATGACTGGCCGGGAATCACTTTTGTAGATGCCGGTGTGTCGCTAAGGGGCGGGACCAGGCTCCTGCACCCTCCCTGACTGCTGGGCAGTTGCCATGGCTTCCCCAGGGCTGACCTTCCTTGGTCTCTCTGCCCTCTGGCTCTCCATGCAGTGAGTCCCTCAGGCCTGGGACTCAGGAAAGTTCTCTGGCAGGAAGGGAGACAGCCAAGCATGCCAGGTTTTCCATCTGGGAGCAGAGATCTGCTTCATGAGGTCGTTGTACCACTGTGACCACAGCCACCACGTGTCCATGGCGTGCAGCCTGGGGGATCACGTGGGCTCCTTGGCATTGCCCTGGGCTCGTGCCCTGGGGAGCTGACCTGTGCTGTTCACTCTCCACCCCACGCTGCCCTAGTCGGGGCTCAGCCCACTCCCTCTCTTACCAAGCCCCCAAGTTCCGGGCTCCTCTGAGTCCGCCCAGTCCATCAGCAGGTGGGTCAGGTTTCCGTCACGCTGCATGGTCACTGTCACATGCGTTTTCTCACTTCATTGTAAACACCGCTGTCCACCCCCTGGGACTGAGGTGAGGGCGCCGAAGCAGGGAGGACTTATATGACTTGCTGAAGTTGACATCTGACTACTTTATATCCTCCTTGAAGGTTCAGACCCAGAGCCTCCTTACCCTCCTGCTCCGCGGACAGCCCCAGCCTCTGTGCCAGTCAGGGTTCCTGGATCAAGTGACCCCTGGCTTCTTTGGCCATCCTGGTGGACAGGCCTGCTGGGCACCAGGCGCCTTGAAGCTTTGTGGCTACAACAGGGTCAGCAGTGTCACAGCCCTAGTTGGTTCTCCTGAGTCCTGGCCTAGCTGGAGAGTTGTGTTAAGGTTTTGACTTGAGAGGGGCTGCGAGGCAGTATGCCCTTGAGCACAGAGGCCTAAGACACTCCTCCATCACAAGTCCTTCATATCAAGCTCAGAATCCGTTGTGGAAAGCTGTGTGGCTGGTGACTCAGCGGTGGAACCATCCCCAGCAGGTTGTGTGGCCTCGTGGAAGACAGAGACCCAGGCTCGTAGCAACCCTCTATGTAATCTCTGGAGTGAGGGTCATGCTGCTGTAGGGATTTAGAAGGAGAAAATCTGTGGTGGGCATTCACAAGGCCAAGGTCAAGGGGCAGTGACTTGTTGCTCTAAGCTAGGTCACGGCGGACCCCCTGCTGCACCAGCTCTAGATTCAGTTTAACCTCATGGCCACCCAGCCAGGCCTCTGCCTTCCATAAACCACTGCAGGCCGAGGAGAGTGGCTTAGTTTGAAAGAGCTTCTCAGCACAGAGGCCCTTTCATCTTTGGACACCGATAACAGACCCTGGTTCGTTCCTGACACTGTTGGGTCTGGCAGTCCAGGAGGAGGAGACGGGGACTAGGCACAGCCTGGGTGTGCTGTTTCTGGAAGGCACAAGATGGGTGGCTGAGTTGGCCTGCGGGGAGAGGAGCAGCGGAGGTCGAGAGGCTTTGGAGGGAAGGGGGCCAGTGGTGGAGGGGGGTGTAGCCAAAGGAGGGCCCTGTCTGAGGGCTGCGGAATCCATGGAGGGCTGGAGGGGAGCCGGCGAGAGCGTCGGCCCTGGAGGGAAGGCTTGTGCCCAGTCAGGCCTCGAGGAACTCTACCTCAGTCTGTGCCAAGACCGGATGGCTCGGAGCTCGGTGCTGAGGGCGGCAGTGGTGGCGGCAGTGGTGCAAACTCAGAGTTTGCAGAGTGCGGAGCACCGAACAGCCAAAGGGGAGGAGACAGCAGGTCTGCTCCACCTCATCCCCAGGCCTCAGAGTCAAAGCACAGTGGTTTCCACTCAGGGCAAGTGAGAGCGCTGTGTTGTTGGTTCAGGCTAAAAGCTCGGGTGCCGCCTGGCTGACCCCCAGCCGGGAGACTGCTGAAAGGTGCACAGGCAGCAATTCCACTCATGGGAACCGGTTGTGACACCAACACTGGCCACCCGGCTATCACCAAGGGTCTCAGGAGCAATGCAGAGGCCCAGGTTAGGCCGGGCAGCACACACCCTCACGCACAGGTAGAAACGACCAGCAGATCTGTTGACATCAGGCACACAAATGCCTATCCTGTCTCTTAGTCAGGTCCGCCCTGCCTCACCCTGATCCGGGTCAGGGTTTCAGGCTCAGCCTTGCTGCTCAGGGCCTCTCTGCTGATGGAGATCAAGTCAGAGAGGAGACTGTCACTTCACTCTCCAAGACTTTGCCATGTGGTGTGCAGAGCTTGCAGGAGACTCAGAGAAGAAGTCCTGGAACAGTGAGTCTGGAGACGACCCGGGGAGCGGAGTGCTCACGAGAGCCAGTGGGAGGCAGGGATAAGAGTCGTGTCCCCCGCTGCTGCGGGTTGTCTGGGCTTGGTGAGCCCAGCTTTGCAAGTCATCCATGGGGACGGCAGAGTGGGGACAGGGTGACAATTCTGACATCTGCCTGTGCCCATGGCAGGTTTGCAATCACCAAGGACCGCCACATCCCGAAGAGACCATTCAGAGGTCCCTCAGCTAGGACTCTGTGTGCTGGGAATGCTCTTCATTAACTTGGTTATTTCCGGTACAATCCGCACTCTGCAAGGGGGTAATTAAACCTCTTGGGCTGGCCTGCGGCAGCTTGGCTGACCCAAGGCTGGCTGGATGTCCACTTTCTTGGGAGCTCAACACTGATGCTTTTGGAGGAAGCTTGGACGACAGAGTATGGAGAGGTGTAGAGAGGAGAAGGGCTTGTGTGTAGAGGGGAGAAGGGGCGAGGGAAGCCAGGTGCCCAGAGCTTCTTGGGGGTGCTCCGGGGACGATCTCACCTGGGGCTGAGAGGGACGCCTCTGTGGTGTGAGGCCATGCTGGAGACAGGGTTCGCCTTCAGCGCCTCAGGACTGGGTGTCTGCTCAGGCCCGATTCTCTCTCCTGCAGTGTGTGGTTCCCGTGTGGAAACGAGTTCACTAGTGCACAGTTCCGGGGATTCTGCCTTAGTGTGTGCAGTTAGGTGACCGCCATTGGGGTTGAGGTTGGAGCATTTCATCCCTAAGGCCCTACCCCTCAGCTCTGTCCGGACCAACTTTCCCCACCATTAATCTTCTGTTTTTGCCTCTGTAGGTTTGTCTTTTCAGAATGTCATGTGTATTAAATCATTAGCTTTTGAGTCTGGCCTCTTCGGTTTGCTTCTTTTCAGTTGTCCCTCTTGGTCAAGTAGTATTTCATTGCATGGTAAATTGTGGCTTATCTTTTCTACCACTAAGACATGTTTGGGTAGTCTCCAGTTTGGAAGAATTATGAATAAAACTACTAGAAACAGTTGTGTACCATTTTTTATCTTTTATTTTTTAAAGAACACAGGCATTTCATTTGGGCAAATACCTAGGACAAAGATTGCGAGGTTCTGTGGCAGTCACTGGTGCAGAAAGCTGCCCTTCCCATGAGCCTCCTGCTCTGCCCTCTGGGGCATCTGCAAGTCCTCGAAGTCTCCAGCCTCCAGAGCCCGGCTCACCTGCACGTGTGACACCTGCCTGGCTCCCACACCTTCTGCTGCCCAGCAGCTCGGTGGAGAAGGTGCCTGTCTTCAGCGTCCACCTTCACCAAGACGCTGTCTGTCCCAAGACTGCGTTTCTCATCAGTCATCACCTTGTGAACCACAAACTCACTTCTCCTACCTCTTCTGTCCTCAGGTGCTCTGGGTGTGACAGTGGCATTTTCCCAAGCAGCTGTGCGCATCACTGGCTTCTCCTTCCGGCCTCACACCTACTGGCTCATTGACTAACACTGAACTGTCCAGCAGCGCTGCAGCTCCTGCCCAGCGCCCAGCTCCTGGCCTTCTCCAGCGATCACTGACTGACTATAAGCCAGTGATCTGCTTGGGAAAATGCCACTGTCATACCCAGAGCACAGGCACCTTCAGGCGCAGCGGCCTCTCCTGTGTCTTGTCCAGGCTCCAGCCAGCACATGGCTCATTTTAAACTGGAGAGTCACAGAATAGCACATACATGTGAAAAACATGCACTGGGCAAGAAGATCATGGCAAGGACGCCTATTTAACAAGAAGCCTGTGTGATTAAGCCCAGCCTCATGTGGGCGTCTGCTGCCCAGCGTTCCCCTCTGTCTTTACCTCTTGGAAAGTTTCTGCCTCGAGACCACATTTCCGTTACGGCAGTTTGAATTGTGTGACTGTCCAAGAGAACGATGTCTCCGCTGAAGCTGCTGTGTGTTCTTGGGGACCAGACATGTGTGTGGTAGTTCAGAGTCATCCTTACTCTCGTACAGAGTAGCTTCATTCCCCACTGATTATTCCTGCCCTGCCTACTCACTCCCCTCCTCAGGCCTGGAAACCACTGAGCCTTTTACTGTCGCCATAGTTTTGCATCTGAGAGTGTTGTAGAGCTGGAGTCGTGGCCCTTGCAGCCGGCTTCTCCTGCGTGGGGACAGGCGCTTCCTTTTCCTTGTGTCTGTTATGGCTGGAGACAGCACAGTGGCCGCTGCGGCCATTTCCTTCTGACCCAGTTTGGATCTGCTGTGCATCTCAATCTCTGCTCTTCTGGTACCTAATTGTTGGCATCTTTCCCCAGACTGGGGAATTTTTCAGCCATTATTTTTAAAAAATATGCTTTCTAGCCTCATTTCTCTATCCAGAGTTAGTATCATGCAAAGTTTCCTGATGTCACATAATTTGAATAGGATTTCTTCACTCCCTTTTAGACTTTTTCCTTTTCTGATTGGAAAATTTCGAATGTTCTATCTTTGTACTCATGTCAGCGCGATCTTCCTAACAGCTTTACTGAGCCTGTTATTGCATTTACAATTTTCTACCATTGTGTTTTCCATCTTTATTACCTATATTTGTATATTTTGTTTGTACTTCTTCATCAGATTTCTAGTTTTGACCACAAATTGCCTTCCCAATTTCACTTAATTTTTGATCATATTTTCTGAGGACCCCTCTTCCCCCATATCAGGGATCAAACTCAGGACCTTGCACTTGCCCGGCAGATGCCACTAAGCTACGTACCTGGCCCATATCCTGAGCTCCTTCAACAAGATTATTATGACTTCTTTGTCACTCTGTAGGTTTCCTTTTACTTAGGATATGTTTTTAGAGCTCCATCAGTTTGTCTGTCCTGACTCATGTACTAAAGTCTGTGTATCCTCTTCCGGTTTGTACAGGAAGTCTTTGGTGGGTGTACATTCCCTGTTTAGGTTAGCCCGAGATTCTTGGTAGGCACAGCGGCCCTGGGTAGTGGAGTTCATTGTGGGTTCTGGTATGATTTGGGTCCAGATGCCCCACTCCCAGTGCCGACTCATCTGGCAGAGGCCGTTGAACCTGGAGGGCGAGGTGCTGGGATTAAGGGCGTGTGATTACTAAAGCCCTACACCTGCGTGGTTTGGCCCCGCCCTAATCCTGGTAGTCGGAAGGGATAAAAGGGGCCGGAAGCCACTGTGAAGCGCCTTTGTTATTCTGCTCCTTTGTGGACAGCGTGTCATTTCTCCTCTGCTATGCCTCTGTGCCACCCCTGCCTTGGAGCAGTTGATAGCGGTCTGAAACCTCTGCGAACTGTAAGCCATCCCCTCTATCTTTGGGTGTCAGTATTTTATCTCAGTAGCAAGAGAAAGTAACCAACATGGGTTCTCTAGGTGTGGGATCCACCTCTGCCCCAGGTTCAGGAGGGCAGCCCGGTGGGCTCTGCTTTCTGGTGAGACGCTGGCCGCACTCTGCAGTCAGCAGAGCTTCAGGCGTGCGCGGAGGGGCCGGGCCAGGCGGGTTGGTGGGAATGTCATTTGCGCTCTGCAGCTGACAGGGTTGCGGAGGGGCCTTGTCTCGGGAGCACCGCCCTGGTGGACAGAGCAGCCAGTGTGCGCAGCAGAAACGCGTGGACACTTGTCTACCTGTGCAGGCAGGGTATGGGTGGGCTCGGAGACCATGCCCGGTTCTGTTGACAGGGGGGCAGAACTAGCCCCTTCCCCGTGGTGACTTTGCTCTAGCAGTGGTCTCTCTCCTGGTCTGGGAGAAGGTGTTAAGTGCTATTTAAATTTCCAGGTGTGACAGATTTTACCTCTGGTCTTTGCCAAAATTTGCTGTAGGTGGGGCCAAGCTCTGTGGCCCCGCTGAGGATTCTAAATGCCCAGGTGTGTGTTACCAGCCCCTCCATTTGCTGAAGTGCATCGTGGTGGGCATGGGTAGAGCCTACAGTTAATGCTGGGCACTGAGTAGGACTCAAGGCCGGCAGAACTTCGGACTCCGCTTTGGAGACAGGATCTACCCTTAGCCGCTCAGCTCTGACTGGGCAGGCTTGGAGCAAACACCAGCCGCTCTGCGCTAGCTGCTCTTCCTTTCACACTACCTGGCCCCAAGTGTTCTAGCTGTGTCATTTCCCCTGAGTTCTCAGGGGAGACAGGAGTGGGTTCCTAGGGAGCGTCTCGGGGTACCGGGGGAGTTGGATAACCCTCTGGTTCTCCCTCAGCAGGAAGTGAACAGGGCCTTTCTGTGTGGCACTGTGCCAGCTTGGGGGAAGCGGAGTCTGCTGTGATCAATGGAAAACCATTTCTCTTGCTCTTTAAAGGCAATTTTCACTCAGTTTTGTGGTCCACAAAGGTGTCTCAGACTTATCCCCAAGTTTGGGGGTATCCACCGAAGTGTTTTTGTCTATGGTGTGTGTCACTGGCCTTGCGCGGCCTAATGAAGCCTGCTGTTTCTGTTCTGCCATCCTGCCCTGTGGTGGTTTTTGAACCAGTTGTCATTTGTTAAATCAACTAAGAGTAAGAAGTAAAAAGTTCAAATTTTACCTGTAGTTATTGTTTCTTCCGTGTTCTTCCTTTCTTTATGTAGATCTAATTTCTGAGGTACATACATTATTTTTCTTGTCTTTGAAAAATTAATATTTATACATTATTTTTCTTGTCTTTGAAAAATCAATATTTATTGCAGGACAGGAATTCCCTCATCTTGTGTTGGTCCAGGAATGTCTTCATTTCTCCCTTATTTTTGAAGTACAGTTTTATGGGGTACAGAATGCAAAGTTTGGTTAATTTTCTCCCAGGAACATCACTATTTCCTTCGACTCCTCTTTTGCTTGCTTGGCTCAGAGGAGCAGTGGAAATGAATTCTCCTTTTTGCTCATCTGTGGTGGAGATTCCTCCGCTTATGCCTCCTGTAAGGATTTTCTCTTTCTCTGTATTTTTCTGTGGTTTGAAAAGACTGTGGGTGTCAGCCCTTGGGTCTTTATCTTGCCTGATATTCTGAGCTGGAACTGTGATTTGGTGTCTGATATTAATTTGGGAAATTATTCATTCCTGTTTCAAATATTTCTTCTGTCCCTTTCTCTTCGATGTTTCTGATAACTCCACTGTGTACATATGTGCCATCTTTTGGAATCTTCCCGCAGCTCAGGGTATTCAGTCCTGGGTTGTGTGTGTGCATGTGCATGCGTGTGTATGTGTGTGTGTGTGCGTGCATGTGTGTATGTGATTGTCTCTTCAGTTTGGAGGATTCTGCTGAGCTGTTCTCCAGCTGTTTTCTTGTTCTCAGGCCACACTGGTGTCCCAGGCTCTTTCCATCTGCACCTGGAGATGCGTCTTTGCGTCTTAAATCCCCACATTTGCACAGAGGCATCTTTTTTGAATTACTTAGCACTTTTCTCTCTCCTGTCTGATTCTCTTCTCAGCCGCACCCAGGCTGCAGCTGAGCCCCTCAGAGGTGCCTATTCTTCTTCAGGTCCCGGTTTTGATCACTGGTGCCGCCTGCGGCCCTTCTGAAGGGTTTCCATCTCTCTGCCCTTTCTGCCTGCGCGTTCTTGCTTGCTGTCTGCTTCGTCTGAGTTGATCACAATTGTTTTGAATTCCTTGTCTGACAGTTCCTCACCACGGCCAGTCCTGAGCCTTGCCCGTCTTCTCCAACTACATGGATTTTTTACGTCTTGTACTTTTGCTCAGGAGCAGAGCAGCATGAGCTGAGCGCAGGGCAGCGCGGGGAGGAGGCCTCGGTGATGTGGGGAGGGAGGGAAAGTGTCTTGGAGTCTCAGGATCTGGGCTGCGAACTTTGTAAATGGTCCTCAATTTTATTCCCATCCCTTACAGAGTTGAGACAAGAATTGGGCACCAGGCTCTGCTAAAATCCTGGAGGTTGGGCTGTGGTTACTACTTTCTCCCAAAGGTTTTTTGTGACAAGAACAAAACACTCCAGGGTGTCTTGCAAACAGCCCCTTTTCCCTTCCTCCGGTCAGATATATGGAAGTGATTTTCCCTGATGTCTACTGTGAAACTCCTGGAGATAAGTCAGCTGTCCGAGGGCTCCTTTGTGACTGGCCTTCCCAGGGTTTTCATGCTGTCCTTTGCCAGGTGCGTCCACGCCGAGCATCTGGGTCACTTTCCCTCTGCTGAGAGGAACATTTTAAAGAGCAGAGGTTTATTTGGGTTCCTGCGCACAGTCTGTGATTGCTGGTTCCCCAGAAGCTGAGCATGCAGCAGGGAGGAGCTGGGAAGGAGGTACCTGCCCAGGTCACACCTGGGACGCCCAGCGCCCCAAGGAGCACTCGCCCGGAAAGCCAGAGTGTGGGGTGCCCCGTGACCCCGCGGAGCGTCCAGCCAGTCTGTCCCCTGAGGCCCCTACCCCACGCTTGCCCCGCAGAGGTCGCCTCTGACCTCCAGTTTGGGGTGCTGGTTTCCCTCGAACCCCTGTAGGAGTCGCTGATCTTTCATTTTGTTGAACTTTCCTTGTTGCCTGGTTGGCTGGGGAAACTGCCAGCTCCTCAGCGGAGCCTTTACTATCGTCACACTCAGTTGGATAAATCTCCAAGCAAAGACAGTTTTCTCTTTTTGAATTCTCGTAGATCTTTCTTCCTTTCTTTCTGTCGTATGTCCAGGTTTGTAGCAATAGTGATAGTAGTCACTTCCAATCTGTAAGGGAATGTATAGGTTTTTCTGTTAAGTGTGATCTTGTCAACTAATTATGTTAAATTTTTGGTGTTTAAATTTTGCCTCAGTAAGAAAGTACTCATATTCCTGGCTTTGTTTTAAAGTAAAAATCATTAGTAGCTATTGTTATCTAGTACTTTACACGTGTTATCATGATAACATTATTTTTTCCCTTTAGTTGTTTACTATGGTCTGAGTATGGCTGCTTTTCCAGCTAACTCATGTTTCACTTTCCAGAATAAGGTCTGTTCTGTTTTTGTTTTTGTTTTGTACTGAGAATTTAACCCAGGACCATCCCACTGAGCTACATCCGCAGATTCTCTCCCACCCTTTCTGTGACAGGATCCTGCTTAGTCACTGAACTGCACAGGTTGGGCTCGAACTTGTGATTCTCCTGCCTCAGCCTCCGTAATGCAGGAGTGAGCGTGTCGCCACACTCGGTTGGATAAATCCTCCTGATGGTTGCAGTCTTATCAGTAACCACTGCTCTTGGTTAACTAATATTTTGTGATGGATCATAACGAGACAGAACAGTAACTTATGGTTCTTACTTCCTTTTTCCCTTTTTGGTGCTGGCGAGTGAACTTGGGCCCCTGTGCTTGGGAGGCAGGCGCAGCACTGTTGAGCTACGTCCCCGACTCTTTACCCACCTTTAGAAACAGGAGCAAAATTGTCTTGTCCATGAAAATGTACTAGTAGTAGGTTTTTAGGGCTGGATACTTTTTGGATACTTGAATTTAATTTCTCGTAATTATTGATTCAATATTTTGCTCTCTTCTGGTGCCATGTTTTGGCATCAGATTTTTAAAAGAATTTATTCTTTGCTAACTTATGACAAATACCAAAACAAATGTTGGCTTGGGAACAGTTTGAAACTGTTCATATATTGATTTGAAATAATACAAACCTAAAATATTGCAGCTTAAAATTAAAAATAATTTAAATTTACAGTGATTCTCTGGGATCATATAATCCAAGGGAACGTTAGATCTAGAGTACAATTTGTGTAACTTTGCCACTTAATATTGAGGATTGACATGCTGTCCATTTCAAAATAGTATCTGCTGTCCATGGATTTGAGTGAAAAATGATGTCAATAGTGCTATGAAACCAGAGTAAGGAGATAGTCTGGAGGTCAGTTCTGTCCCTGTCGTTGCAGGCGTGTTGCTGCGTGCTGTGGCTATGAACACCGGTCCTGGCACAGCATCAGAACACGGGTGTGGAAGACACAGTGTCCCAGGCAGAAGTGTGCTGAGCAGGAAGCTGGTGTACCCGAAATTCAAACATAGGGCATCTAAGGAAGGTTATGGGCATGGATTCTGGTCAGGCAACTGCTGTCCTTATTTAGGTAAGTCTCTGACATCATTTAGTTGTAGTTTCTTTTTATTTAGAATGAGCATAGTCATGCGATTATTGTCTTTCCAGTATCATTCATTCGCCTGATTCTCTGAAGCCCGTTGCGTGTCTACATTCCTTTTTCTGACCCGGCTGCAGTCAGGCTGGCCCCACAGGTGCAGGACTCGATCCCCAGAACTGCGCTCAGGACGCTGCCCAGGCTGTCTGCATTCTGCTCAGCTGACCATAAATTTGGGGTTCTCTCCGGTTTGAAAGTTTGCACGAACAACTTTAGAACTCAAAGTACATAAAATAATGTATTTATAATACAGAAAACAGGCCAGGAACAGTCAGTTGGAGCGAGGTCCAGAGGAAGGGATAGGCTGTGCAGAATTTAATGTTGTTTTTAGGACACCTGTGCATGTTTTAGTGTATTCACTAAAATGGAAATTACCCAGTGTTTGTAAAATTAATTGTATTGGTACAGTTTAGATATACGGAATGATCACATCGATCAGGGGGAATTTGTTCCTGTACATGCAATATCTAGATTTTTTCCCCATTCCTTTTCTTTCCCCAGATTCAATAGTGATGTTGAACGCTTCTTCCTTTTATTTACAAACTATTTTTTTCATTTTTTCCTTCTTTTTTTTTTTTTTTAGGTTTTTTGAGACAGGGTCTCACTTTGTGGTTCAGGCTGGCCCTGAGCTCAGCCTCAAACTCACATCACAGCAATCCTCCTGCCTCTGCCTCCCAAGTGCTGGGATTACAAGCGTGAGCCACCACACCCGGCACTGTGGTATGTGGTACTGGTTGCTGCTGGGTGTGGGTCTCCACACCCAGTATTGTTATGTGGTTACTGGGGAATTGAACCCGGGCCCTTGCGCTTGCAAGACAGGCGCCAGAACCACTGAGCTAACTCCCCAGCCCCATTTTTTCCTTCTTTTCCCTGCCCATTTGAACATTTTCTTCCTATTTCACAATATCTATTATATATTTTAGTGTTCGTTTACCTTTTCTTTTTCACACAAGAGAATGTAGTATTTACGTGTGTGTGACTTATTTCACTTAAGAGTGTGGTCTCAAGATGCGTCCATTAACCTAGAAATGTCTCAAGTTTATCCTTCTTTATTCCTGATTAGTCCTCCATTGTATAGAAAACACATCTTCATCCATTCATTTGTTGATGAGCATTTGGGATGTTTCCAAGATTTAGCTATTGCAACTATGGAATGTTGCTTTTAATTCTTTTGGGAAGATGCCTAGAAAGGAAATAGTTGGGTCAAATGGAACCTCTAGTTTTACTTTTTTGGTGAAACTTTACACTAACTTGCGCAGTAGTTGTATCTGTCTACACTTTTCCCCAACAGCATCATTTTTAATTTGCATCTCTCAAATGACCAGTGATGTTGAACATTTTTTCACATACTTATTTGCTGTTTCTGCTTCTTGGAGAAATGTCTTTTCATTTCAGATGCCGTTTTTTGGGTGAGGTCTTTAAATGTGGACTGTCTGATTTATTTGAGTTCTTTATGTAGTCTATATATTAGTCCTTTGACTGAGAAAGAGCTGTCAAATTTTTTCCACTATGTGGCTCATCTGTCCCCTGTGGTTATTTCTTTTGCTGTGCAGAGCTTTTAATAAGATCAGAACTCTGTTGTTGATTCTTTGTGACATTTCCTGTGTGATCAAGGTTTTGTTCATAAAGTCTTTGCCGACACTGATTGAGAGTTCTATCTTCAGGAGTTTTAGTGTTTTTATCTTAATATTTAGATCTCAGACATGTTTCGATTTTAGTTGAGTGCATGGTGAGGGATATGAATCTAGTGTTAATCTTCAGCATGTGGAAAGCCAGTTTTTCCAGCGCCATTTATTAAAGAGGCTGTCTCTCTCCCAGTGCAGGTGTTTGGCTTCTCTGCAGAAGATAAGGGGTATGAGTGTATCTGGAGTTATTTCTGTATCCTGTAATCTGTTCCACTGATCTTAGGTCTGTTTTGGGGGGGATTTGTCAGTAAAATGCTGGTGGTTTTTGTTTGTTTTTGATCACAGAAGTTCTGTAATACAATTTCAAGCCAGGGATTGTGATGCCCCTGCCTTGCCTTTGTTGCCCGGCACTGCTTTTGCTAGTCTAGGTGTCTTATGGTTGCAAATGAATGTTAGCATTATTTTCTCCTGTTCTGTGAGGTCTGCTGTTGATACTTTGATGGGGACTGCATTAAATCTGTGTGACAGTTTTGGAAGTGTGGCCATTTTCACTGTATTGCTTCTGCCTGCTCAAGAACAAGGGCTATCTTTCCATTTTTGGATAAAATCTTTGATCTCCTTTTATAGAATACTGTGATTTTCTTTTTTTTTTTTTTTTTTTGAGACAGGGTCTCACTTTGTAGTTCAGGCTGGCCCTGAGCTCAGCCTCCAACTCACATCACAGCAATCCTCCTGCCTCTGCCTCCCGAGTGCTGGGATTACAGGTGTGAGCCACCACGCCCAGCACTGTGGTATGTGGTACTGGTTGCTGCTGGGCGTGAGTCTGCACGCCCAGGATGGTATGTGGTTACCTGGGATCAAATCCGGGCCCTGACGCTTACAAGACAGGTGCCAGGACCACTGAGCTAACTCCCCAGCCCAGAATACTGTGATTTTCAATATGATCTTTTACTTCCATTGTTCAATTGATTCCTATGTATTTCATTTTTATTGATGCTGTCATGAAAGGTATTGTTTCCCAAACTTCGGTCTCAGTGACTTTATTTGTGTATAGGAATGCTATTAATGCTTGAGTGCTGACTTTGTATCCAGCCACACTACTGAATTTGATTATGAAATTGAGAAACCCTTGGTGGAATTTTTTGGATCTTCTATGCAGAGTATTTTGTCATCTGCAAATAATGATAATTGTACTTCTTTTGCTACCCACATTCTGTTTGTTTCTCTTGTCTGATTGCTCTGGCTAAAGTAATAAAAATGATTGAATAAGAGTGGTGATAGGATACAACCTTGTCTTGTTTCTGATTTTAGAATGAAAGTTTTAAGTTTTTGTCCATTTCATATGATGCTGGCTGTTGGTTTCTCATAGAAAGCTTTTATCAGATTGAAAAAAAATGTCTATTTCAACTTTCTGTAGGTTTTTTTTTTTTATCATGAGTGGGTGTTGGACTTTATCAAATGCTTTTTCTGTGTATATTGAGATGACCGTGTGGTTTTTGTTTTTGGTTCTGTTAATATGGCATATTAAATTTACTGATTTTTGTTGAACTATCCCTGCACCCCTGGGATGAATCCTACTTGGTTATGATTTTTTTGCATTCTGTTTGTCAGTATCTTATTAAGGATTTTTGTGTCTATGTTCACTAGGATTACTGGCCTGCAGTTCTATTTTGGTTAGATCCTTCTCAGGTTTTGGTATCAAGGGTAATGTTTGCTTTTAGGATTGACTTTGAGAGTATTGCTTTTCTTTCCATTTTATTAAAGACTTTGAGGAATAGTGTCATTAGATCATCTCTAAATTTCTAATATAGTTCAGCAGTGAATACATCAGGACTTAGGCTATTCTTTGTAGGTTTCTAATTATATTTTCAATTTTATTGAATGATATTGAGTTATTTACAATTTTTATAACTTCATTCATCTTTGTTAAAGGAATATATATCAAGGAATATATAGGAATATATATCAAGGATATAAATATCCTTGGATATATGGATATATATATATCAAGAATATAAAGGAATATATATCAAGGAATCTGTCCATCCTTTGTTTTCCCTCTTATGATACAGTTTCTCAAAGTCGGTCATTATTACCTTCTGGATTTCTGTGGGATCTGTGGTCTCATCCTTTTCATTCCAATGTGTGGACTTGAGTCTTTTAAAAATAAGGTTGGGTAAGAGTTTTGTTGGAGGTTTTTGGGTTCTCCATGAAGAATATTATGTCATTTGCTAATAATGAAAATTCAACTTCTTACCATTTTCCTGTGTGTGTGTGTGTGTGTGTGTGTGTGTGTGTCTGTGTGTGTGGTACTGAGGATTGAATTCTGAACTTTGTGCTTCTAAGGTAGGCACAGTACCATTTACGCTAAGTCCCTGGCCTATTCTTTGTATTTCTTTCTCTTGACTAATTGCTCTGTTGAGCAATGTTGAATAATGTTTCTTTTGATTGGTAAATTGAGACCATTTAACCCAGGTTCCTGTTGCATGGAGTATTGCTTTCTGTTCTTTTACTTTAGATTGTGTTGAACTGTGTTGAATAAGTTGTGATAATGCACATCCTTGTCTTATTCCTGATTTGTTGATTTAATCTTGCCAAGAACCAACTCTTTGGCTAACTGATTCTTTGTACTGTTTCCTTAAGTCTCAATGGCATTAATTTCTGCTCTGATCTTCCTTATTTCCTCTCTTGTATGAGATTTGGGCTTACTTTGCTGTCCTTCTAGAAGCTTGTGGTTGTTGATTTGAGCTGTGTTTATCTGATATGGGAATTTACTGCTATGAATTTCCCTCGTGGGACTGATTTCATTGCTTCCCATAAGATTTGGTACATTGTATTGGCATTATCAGGTAAGTGCAGAAACTGCCTAATTTCTTCTTTAATTTCGTGTGTGTCCATTGGTTTTTCAGGAGGGTGTTAATATCCATATATTTATGAAGTTTTTGTGATTTCTTTTGCCATTCATTTTCAGTTTCATTGCAATATGTTCTAATAATATGTATGAGATAAGTTGCAATTCCTTTGCATTTCCTGAAGTATATTCTATGAAATAATATATGGTCTATTTTAGAGAATGTTTTGTGTGCAGCTGAGAAGAATGTGTATTCTGATGTCGTGGGGTGGAAACTCTGTAGACAACTGATAAGTCCATTTGTTCAGAAGTTTAGATCAGATCTGAAATTTCTTTGATTTTTTTTTTTTTGGTCTATTCTATTTGTTACAGTGAGGCATTGAAATCTATTACAATTGTGTTAGTGCTTGATTTTTCATGTCTGTTAATATTCATCTTGTTGGATGTAATAGTATTTAGTATATATATATTTACTATTGTTATCTCTTTCTAATTGGAATGTTCCCTTTATAAGGATGTAGGTTTATTTTATTTTATTGTGATACTGTGGTAGAACTGGTGACCTTGTGCTTGCAAGGCAAGTGTACTGCCATGAGCTAAATCCTCTGCGCTGAGGATGTAGTGATATTCTTTGTCTGTCTTGCTCAGTTTGGTTTGAAATCCACTTTGTTTGCAAATAGAATAGATCTCCTGCTTTTACCCAGGTTCCTGTTGCATGGAGTCCTGCTTTCTGTCCTTTTAGTCTATGAGTTCCTTTTTGAATTAAATGTGCTCTTTGTAGCAGAATATTGTTGGATCTTGCTCTTGATCCATTTTGCTAGTTTGTTTCTTTTGATTGGTAAATTGAGACCATTTACCCTGATAGTTATACCTGATAGGTATTGACTTACACTTGTCATGTTATTTCTGTTTTCCTGTTTTGGCTCATTTTCTTTTTCCTTTGTTTAATTGCCTGGCGTGGTGTGTTCATTTTGTTGGTGTTCATGGAGTTGTAGTTTTTGTACTTCTTTCTAGAATGCCCTTCAGAATATTTTGTAGTACTGATTTGGTGGTCATGAAATTTCTTCAGATGTCCTTTGTCATGGAAGTTTCTTATTTTTCTGTTAATTTTGAAAACTAGTTTTGTACTACATCAACCCAGTTTGGAAACTATTTTTTTAGAGTATAAAATACTTGATTTTGGTTTCTCCTTAAGTGTTTGCATTGAAGTCTGCTGTGATTCTGTTGTTGTGTTGAATGTCTGGAATCTTGAGTATTATAGGCCTTTGGGTGTATATTTTTTTGATCATGGATAATTGGAGTTCTACATGCTTCACTTATCTGTATGTCAAATTCTTTTCTCAAGTTTGAGACGTTTTCTGTCACTCTGTGAACATGTTTATGTCATGTGTGCTACCTCCTAAGTTTTCACTTACTTGGATCAATTGTGTTAATCTTTGCCTCATCTACTGGTGGTTGGTTGGACTGATTTTCATGATCCCTTACTATTTAAGAAATCATTATTTACCTGATCAGCTTCACAGTCCTCTCTAGATCTGGTAATCTGTCCTCATATTGGTTCATTCTGTGGCATATACTTTCAATAGCATTTTTATTTTCCTGAATATCGGTCTGAATGTGTTTAATGGATTCCATTTCTTTCCTATGTTGAGCCTTCGTGGTTTCCAACATTTTCTTCTATTTTAAAATTCTGTATTAGTCTAGATTTACTAACCATGCCCTTCACTCTAATCATTATTTCTGTAGTTATGTGAGAAAGTATTTATGATTTGACAGTTTAAAGCATCCTTCATCTACTTCGTTACTTCTGCTATCTCTGCTTTAGAGACCAGATGGGCGCTTTTGACTTGTTACACCTCATTGCCCCCTTAGATTTGCCTTCGTTGAGCTGAAAGTCTGAAATTGCATCTTGCTTTGTGTCTTTTCATTATATATATGTATGTGTATATATATGTATATATATATATATGTATATATACACACACACACACACACACATTATATATATAGTTTAATTTCTGTATTGACACTTACAAATTGCTTATTGTAGGAAACTTTGTTGGTAGTGTCAAAAATCCTCAGGCATACTTGGATATGCCTTGCAGGTGTGTCTGTCTTTTGGACTTTGAGTTTATCAGAAGATTCTACCTCTTCAGTTTATTGGGCACAAGAAATTGCTGTCTTTTTGGTCTAGCCTCTGGTTCTTTGGCACTGGGCTATGACTCTTAGGCAATCCCAGTCTTGGCATACAAGTAAGAACAATTATGTCACCTTGGCTAAAGTTGTACAATAAATGTTAACAATGGCATCAAACACAGCCTTAAAAATAAGAAACTTTAGGAACTATTAATTTGCCACCTTTAATCATATGAATATGATTTTTAATTATATAACAAATTCTAAAACCAGAAAATTGTGTCCAGTAAATATACCCTCAAATCAGCAATTTTTACCCTTAGCCAAGAAAATTTTAAAGGTTTGGGGGAAAAAAAATAGAGAAACAGAGGAGAAAAAGATTAGAAGCAAGGGTGGAAGACAAAGGGAGATTTGTGAGCTTTGCGAAACTGCTGAAGAAGGGAGAGATACAAAGAAAGAAGCAGAAATGAGAACAAAACAAACTACTAACAATGAATGTGATATTCATATAAAAATTAAGAAAAAGGAAAAAGACATTCTTTAAAAAAAAAAAAAACAACATGGTCACTTCTGGGTATGTTTCTGTTATAACTGGTAGACAAAGTTGGACAGAGTTCAGATCTGTGTTGATTTGTCCCAGCAAAGCAGCAGTGGAATGATGGTAATGTGGTGGACAATCCCAGCAAGCCAGCTCCAGCAATTCCACTGAAGTTCAGGCCATTTCTGGTTCCTGGCTGTGAGGCTGGGCCCTGAGTTCCTCAGCACACAACACTGAGGAGACTTCTTTCTGGCTTGAACTCTGCTCTGACCTTGAGTGTCTCTCATGGCCATGCCTCACTCTGATCCTGGAGGCCACTAGATGGAGCTGGCTTGCAGGTGCTCTGAGTTCTGACTTTAGTTGACCCCTTTCCAAAGTGGCAACTCCCTAGTTACCCTCTCCTGGGAGAGGTCTGAATCCAAATAACTCACCAGCCACTGTAGTCTGCAGAGTCCATTGCTCTGTTAAACTAAAGTTTTTCTTGTAAGTTCCTGGGTACATGTGTAGCTTTGAGCTCCCGTCCCATGCTTCAAGCTGGGGCTCAGGGAGAAAATGCCCCTTCCCGCCTCTCCCTTCTGCCTTAAAGTCTCTCTCTCCACTTCCAAGGGGTCCAAATCTCCCTTCAGATCTTTGCTGAGTGTCGGGGACCCACTTCCCTCATTCTCTTCCTCACGTTGCTATATTTCAGTGTCTGAAGTGCAGTTCTTTGAGAAACTGTTTCTCTACTGCTCATCGCTCCATTATCTTCTCAGACGTCCACCTCTCCTGTCTTGTTGGAGAGATTTTGTTTTTGTTTTTCAGGTCTTTAGGACATAGGCATGCTTGATTATATCACTGGCCACTGTACTTGGTCTCCAGCCTTGCTCCCTTGTCTGGGAATCAGAGGACAGGCCTAGATATTCCACCCTTCCAGTCAGGCCTGGTTCTTCTGGCGTGACCAGCCCCTTCCTTGAAATAACCCTGCCATCCTGAGTTGGCTTGTCAGCATGAGCACAGATAGGGCTGAATAGGGCTCATCACAAATAACAAAAGCCTGTTATTCAGGAAGTGTCCAAAGGTTTAGATCTGTGCACAGACCAAATACATATTTTGTTACTATACTGTGGAGACCTGTCTTTAAGTGTTGTATTTGGACTGAAATTATACATATAGCAAACTTACTCTAGCACTTGAAATAATAAGTGCTCAGTAAATAATACTGGTGGAAATAAAGTGTGAATACTCATTGGATTCTACTCCACAGATGCAGCTGATCGAGGACATGTGATTAGAGTTGTCTCTCGGGAAAATTACCAGACAGCACACGAGAGGACACCCACTCTATTTAGCACATACACAAAACACTTACATACATTTTCTCATTTAACTGTCACAAGAGAATATATTAAGTAGATTTTTAAAATGAAGAATCTTCCGTGCAATTCTAAACACTACCACATTTACATGTAGACCTAACTGACTAGAAAAAACTAGACGTTAAAATTTTTTAAAAAATTTATTTTTCTGACAAATGTGAGGTAACGTGCGCAAATGAGAAAACAAAAATGATGGAGAAGCATAGGAAATAAAGAGAGCCATTTCTTTGTGTTCCTTGCATGGCCATCTTTTGGGGTACATGGGGGTATTTACATGTGTGGTGCCTCTCACTCTTCCTGATCATATATGACTATAGTCAACATGTCACATACACAGTAGGCCTCACACTGTTCTGAGAGCTTTCTCGTCCGCACTCGTTTAATCATCACAAACCTTCGTAGCACTGTAACATCCCCACCTTACTGGGGAAACTGGGACCCTGCTGTGTAGGCTGACTTGCCCCAAGTCACTGAGCTGTTATGTGCATTGCGGTCTCAGCTGGGATGTGAACGTTCTGGTTTGGCCTAGGAGTCTGCCGTTTACAGTAAGCATGCTGCCTTTCTACTCAGTTTCAACAACTACTGAGCAAGTTAAATGACAGCTCTACTTTCTAGTAGTTATTTCTTTTTAACCTTGCTTAATGTGTTTGTAAAATAATGGACAATCAGAAAAATAAAAACAGCTCTTTTGATCTTCAGAGATCTTAATATTTCATGAATTATTCCACAAGAAAGAGGCCTCTGGGTCAAGGATTTAGCTCAGTGGTTCCAGCACCTGCCTTGCAAATGCAAGGTTCCTAGTTCCATCTCCAGTGACCATATACAACAATGCTAGGCATGGTGACTCATGCTCACCAGCAATCAGTACCACATACCACAGTGCCGGGTGTGGTGGCTCACACCTGTAATTCCAGTACTCAGGAGGCAGAGGCAGGAGGATTGCTGTGAGTTTGAGGCTCCCCTGAGGTCAGGGCCAGCCTGAACTACAAAGTGAGACCCTGTCTTAAAAAAAAAGAAGGCCTCTCCATCAGAACCTGCTTCCTGATCTGGGCTTTGGCTTGAACTCCTGGATGAATGGGACATGTTTCTACTGACGTGGGGATAGGAGCTGGAGAAGTGGGTTGGGGCAAGGGTGGGAAAATCAAAAGTCACTGAGGCCTGTTAAATTTCAGTGGGCTTCTTATGTCGCCTCTTGGATACATGAGCCAGGAATCCAAAGGAGCAGAGGTGCACATGTGAAGTAATAGGTGTCACTGATCAGGAGGTCAGTGAGGGCCTGTGAGGGATCATGGGTATGTCTGCATTTTGAGATTGGATAGAGGAAGAGGATCCAGCAGTGAACACAGAAATAAAGGGCTAAAGTAGGCAGTAACATACAGTGTAAAATAACTGGTATGAGGCCATCTGGGACGATAAAGCTAATTAATATCAGAAAATGTGACTGTCTCAAAGATTCATTAATGTGGAGAAGTACTTGTGTATTGTAACTGCCTTCATAGTGAACCTGCATTATAAATAGACTTAGACAAATATTCTGCCAAACCATTAGCCTGGAATCAAATAAGGAAGCAAAACTCCTAAACAATTCATGGCTGCTAGTTCTTCAGAAAGTTAAGCTAAACTCATTAAATATCAGTTCTTTTTTTCCTTTTATCACAGGGATTAGAAATGTAAGACTTGCTATAATAGTACATAATCAGCAACCACTCAAAACAGTAGTCAAGAAGGAAAATTTCCTTAGATTTAATAAAAGAAATCTCTTACTGTAGGCCTACTTTAAATACATTTTATCACTTTTGGAGCAAATTAGAGAATAAACACAGCTCCCAGATTCCCCCCCCTGCACACTGGAGTTCTGCGGAAGGTGCCGGAACTGTTTACAGCGTTCTCAAACATTACCAGCAGGTGAAGAGTCAGCACGCAGAGCAGAAAGGCGCATTCACAAGTCACATGTTTAATAGGGATTAATATCCTCAACATAAACACTCCTCCAGCTTTAAAAAGGGAGAAGCCTAGCAGTTCCATTCACAACTGAGCACAAAGCCCAAACAGGCATTTCTCCAAAGGAGACACATAAGTGATGAGCACACGGAAAGGACGTAACATCACTAATGATTAGGGTTGTGCAAATAGAAAATGCAGTGAGATGTCACTCTGCACCCATTAGAATGGCTGTTATCAAAAATCAAGCAGAAAAGAACCAGGTGCCAGGGCGAATTGGAGAAACTGAAATCCTTATGTTTGTTAGAGGACGTGTAAAGTGGCGCAGCCATCAGGTAAGACTTTTGTGGTTTTTCAAAAAATTGAGCATAGAATGATCATACATTCTAGCAATTCCACTTCTAGGTTTATACCAGAAACACTGAAAGCCAGGACTCGGACACCTGTGCACCAGTGTTTATAATATTACTGACAGTAGCAAAACTGTGGAAGCAACTCAGTATCGATTAAAACATCAGTGGGCAAACATGGCAACACATGTGCACAGTGGAGAGTTAGTCACCTGTGCTGCACGAGTGAACCCTGAAAATGTGCTAAGTGGGAAAAGTCAGACACAAGTGTGATTCTACTCATAGGAAGTGCCTCAAATTGGCAAATTCATAGAGACAAAGTGCTAGAGAGGTTGGAGAGGGACCGAGGGTTCTGTTGAGAGGGTGCAGGGTTTGTGGGGGGGAGGGCAGAGCTCTCGATGTGGAGATGCTGATGGTCGTATGACACCGAATGCGCTTAAGACCACTTACAAAGACAAAGTGGTGTCTATGTGCCTGGAATCCTAGCCCTTAGGAAGGTGGAGGCAGAAGGATCACAAGCTTGAGCCTAGGCTGGGCATCTTAAGTGATTCAGTGAGACCTTGTTTCAAAATAAAAAAAATATGTAAAGGGACAGGAGATGCATATCGGGATGAAGACCTTGGGTTAATTCCTAATCCTACATGGCAAAAGTTAAGTTTATGTTAAATACCCATGTGTGTGTATGTGTGTGTATGTGTGTGTATGTGTGTGTGTGTGTGTATATATATATATATATATATATAATATTCATATAATATAATATATATATTTATATAATATATATTCACAATAAAAGAACAAGTAAGTACAAAGTAATAATAATGGACTATTTTTTTTTCTTTTCTTTTGAGACAGGGTCTCACCTTTGTAGTTCAGGGTGGCCCTGAACTCACTATGTAATCCGCACAAGCCTTGAACTCATAACAATCCTCTTGCCTCTGCCTTCCAAGTGCTGAGATCACAGGTGTGAGCTGCCACTCCTGGCACTGTGCTATGTGGTTACCGGGGATATAACTGGAGACCTTGCACTTTCCAGGCAGATGCGGGAAGCTCTGAACTAAATACCCGACCTGACTATTTCTGACCAAGTTTCTTCTTGCTCCTTTGCAGGTCTCTGCTCTGGGCTAGTTCTCTTACAAAACTAGAGAAAAGGGGCAGGATTCTATTACAGTGTAGTTTGCCAGCCTTTTCTCTCTGACCTGTGCCTGTGCAAGGCGATGCTTGTGTGTTGCTGTGGCTAGATCCTGTCTCTAAAGACTCATGTGTTAGAGTCTTGGTCACCGGCCTGTGGTCCACTGGCAGGCAGGTCCCGTGGGAGGAAGCTATAGGTCCTGGACAGGGCTACTGTAATGGGATACTGAGACCCTGGCTGCTTTGCTTTTCTTTTTGACCCCTGGTTCTTTTTTTTTTTTTTTTTAGGTTTTTTGAGACAGGGTCTCACTTTTGTGGTTCAGGCTGGCCCTGAGCTCAGTCTCCAACTCACATCACAGCAATCCTCCTGCCTCTGCCTCCTGAGTGCTGGGATTACAGGCGTGAGCCACCATACCTGGTACTGTGGTATGTGGTACTGGTTGCTGCTGGGGTGAGTCTCCACACCCAGTATTGTTATGTGGTTACCGGGGATCGAACCCGGGTCCTTGTGCTTGCGAGACAGGTGCCAGAACCACTGAGCTAAATCCCTGGCCCCCTTGACCCCTGGTTCTTGCCGTAGTGTGCTGCTTTACCACAGGCCCAAAGACAATGGGCTCAAGTGATCATGGACTGAATGGGGCAAAAGCAAATCTTTATTCTAAATTCAGGGGTGGAAAGCTGACACATGTTTTGAAGATAAAAATCAGAATGTAAATACTGACTTCCAGTCTCCTCAGTGACTTCCAGGGACTGTTGTGTGAGTAGCTAGCTACTGGCTCCAAGTTTGTTCTGCGGTGTGGCTTGTAGACAGGCTGTACCACTGATATCCAGGTGGGTCTTATGGCATGGCATCTTAGTTCTGACCTGACGCCTAATGAGGATAATGGGTTTCTAGTTTTTCAGCTTCTGTTTGGCTGGCTGAATCCAAGCCAGAATAGGCTGTTGGTTCTGGGACTGCAGAATGTCCTTATCATGTGTGTGTGTGCGTGTGTGTGTCTGCATATATATGTCACCACATGTATTAGTTCATTTCCTGTTGCTACTAACAGAAGACCACAGACTGGGTAAGTTTTGAAGAAAGAAGTTTATTTGGCTCGTAGCTGCGGAGGTGCTGCACCTGTGGTGGCTTTCTTCCTGGCAGAGCCCAAGTGGCAGAGGGCGTCACGTGGCCAGAGGCAGGGAGCGCCCATGTACGAGTGTGTGTATGTCTAGTCTTTGCATCTCATCTTATGAAATCACTAGCATTTAACCAAGGAGCTCCATGGTGACCTTAGTCCTGAGCTGTTCCCAGTACCTCCCCTCTGAGATTAAGTTCCCACCTCTCAGCACCCCATGTTGGAGATTTCACTTCAACACACAAGGCTTGGGGAGATGCCTGAGCTGTACCCAAAGCAGAGCAGACCATGTGTGTGAATCCCTGTGTGTGTATTCACACATGCCTGGCACATTCACACCGCCGTACAGCTGCAGAGGCACGTCCCTAGATCACACACCATGCCTGTCAGAGCTGTTCTGAGAAGGGGGCTGGTGAAGGAACTTCCTCATGTGAGTTTATGGAAGATACAGTCACAGTCTGAAGGGCGGTTCCTCATCACACGCTCATTTCCTTGGTTTCCCTTTGGATTCACGTTTATCAGCTGGAGTCCTTCGTACGCACTGTACAAGACTTCTGATGATTTTATTTATACCGATTATCCTGAACAATTTCAACTCATTGCTTACTCTGAGAAGCTGAAAAACAATAATTTCTTAAGGTTAAAATATCAAATGAGGTACATAATGTCATTCCTAAAACTAACTGGGCCGAAGGAATGCATCTTCTAGAGATGGCCATTTCTAAGACCTCTTCTTGAAACGCACAAAGCTCTCAGTTGTGCATCGAGTGAGCGCCGCACGGTGGGGCCACTGTCCCCCACCTGAGCCTTCAGTCTGTGGTCTTGGGTCAGGCCCGGGGGCTCGGACTCCGCAGGGGTGCTGGCTCTGGAACGCGGCTCTGGGGTGTGGTGGCACTGCGGGACTGCTGGACCGGGCTCCTCTTCTACCAGGACAGCTCTGTTTCTGTTTCACTTATTTGGGGTCTGTGTTCCTTTTTCAAAAGTTTGACAGTCATTTCCCCCAAGTAAGCTATGGACTAGCTCCAAGAAGGGACCTAGCTCTTGAGTCATTCTCCAGGTCAGAGGTGACAGGAGTCCCAAGTCACTTTTTCTGGAGGTCCAGATGACGAAAGAAAACTTATCCTGTGGTCAGCCTTGAACGTGGCTTGCGGTCAGCCCGAATACACCTGCTCGCCTTCCTCTTTCCCTCCCTCTGACACCAGAAGAGAGGTGAACTCAGTCCAGCAGCAGAAGTACCGAGCCCCTGAACGAAACGGTGCAGACAGAACCTCCATCTGACACAGAGGTTACGACTGTTTAGCACGGAAAGCCAGTGTCTTGCTGTTAGTTAATGAAGGAAATCAGGGTTATATGAGGTTGACATCAAAAGGATCATCTGTACTCCACATTAAGAATTATGTATTTCTATTATTCTGATAAAGCATAACCACTTCTGCATTTATACAATTTAAGAATTGAATACTTGTTTGACTTGAGCTCAGTAACATCTAAAATATAATCAAAATGCCCGTTTTAGCCAAAATAATATCTCAAAAAGTTATACTAATGCTTAACTTTCAGCAGTGATATTTTTAAAAGGGAAATTTAAGACCATTGCATGGGACTAGTATATTTATGTCATTTTTAGTTGGAAATGCTTTTCTAAGAATATTAGGATGATTGATGTACTTCTTTTCAAACTAATAGCATCACATGATTTTGTGTAACATTTATAGTCTTGCATGAGTATAGGTTTCTACTTTCTTATAGTTTCAGAGACTGAGTTCATTTTCTGAGTGTCTTAATATGTTCTGTCTTTTACTGATGAGTTTGCTGAGTATGATTTACACATAATAAAGCTAAACCAATTTAAAAAAAACTTGTACAATTTAAAATTCACCAATTAGTTTGGGGAAATGTGTATGTGTGTATATGTATTTAAGTAGCTACCATACCGTCCTGCTATGCTTAGTCTTTTTGCTTTTTGATATTCCTGGTTTTTATTTGTGGCTGAGAATTTTACTGTACAGGGATACAATGTAATTTGTTTATGCATTCACTGGAGACATTCAAGCTCTGGATCATCCATTCTGACTACAGCTGCTCTACATATCTTAATGTATAATTCTTCAAGTGAACATATGTTTTTGTTTATCTTGGGTAATCTCGAGTGGGATTTCTGGGTTAACTGTTAAATTTTATGAGAGACTGGGAAAGTATTTTTTAAAGTGGGTGTACCACTTTTATTTACTACCATAAAGGTACAAAGTTCAAGATGCTTTATGTCCTGGCCAATGTTTGGTATGACTGATAGTCTTCAATTTTAGCCATTCTAGAGTATGTAGTGACAGAAATTGTAGGTTTGTCTTTCTCTAATGACTAAAGGGACAGATCATCTTTTCATTTGCTTATTTTTTATTTATATACTTCATTCTATAAGGTATGTTTAAAGATTTTGTCCAATTAATATATTATTGAAATATTCAGCTTATATACTTTTGATATCTGGGATATACTGCATTTATCCATATACTGTAGTTCATATATTGCAGTCATTTAAAGTGTATAATTACATGAACTAGCATACTTAGAGTTGCAAAAACATCAAAGTCTAGAACAGTTTCATTACTCCAGAAAGTAATCCATTAGTAATTACTCTGTTGCCAGTCATGGGCAACCACAAAGCTTTCTCTCTCAATAGATTTGCCTGTTTTGGACATTTCATATGGGTGGAATCATAGAATGTGTAGTCTATTATGACAGATTCTTCCATTTAATACAGTTTTCTCAAGGTTCTTCTAATGTAGCATGTAACTGAATTTCATTTTAAGGCTGAATGTTACTATCTTATAGGTGTAAGTGACATTTTAGCTATTCAATAGTTGATAGAAATTCAAGTTTTCATTTTTGGCGACTATAAATAATGCAGCTATGAGCATTCAAGGATTGCTTCTGTATAAATGTGTTTTAATTTTTTTCTTAGTTATGTTTTGTCAATATTTTATCCTGGTCTTTTTATTTTGATTTTTTAAACAATTTTTTCTTTCATTGTACTAGTGATAAAGTCCAGGATATTCTACCACTGAGCTATATATCCCAAAGCCTTTTTATTTTTTTTTAAATTTTGAGATAAAGTCTCATTAAATTACCAATGCTGGACCTTGAACTCGTAATCCTCCTGCCTCAGCCTCCCAGAGAACTGGGATTATAAGTATAGGCCATCATACCTGGCTATCTTTTGAAGAATAAAGTTTTAAATATTAGTAAAATCCAACTTATCAATTATTTTCTTACATAGTTTATATTTTATTGACTCATCTAGGGAATCTTTGCCTAACCCAAGGTATAAAGACATTCTTATGCTTTTGTCTAGAAGTTTTATGCATTCATTTTTAGGTCTATAATCCATTGTTGAATCAATTTCTGTATGTGGTGTGAGGTTCAGATCAAGTTAATTTTCCTTGCCTATTTAATTTCAGCACTTTTGAAGTTATTCTACGTTGGCACCTTTAGCAAGAATCAATTGACAATGTGTGTTGGTCTTTTTAAGATCTTAATTCTCATTTCTTGACCTGGACATTTAGTTTAATGCTCATCAGTGTAATTGTCTTGACTACAGTAGCTTTATAAAAATCAATCTAGAAGCCATGTACCATTGTGTATATCCTCCATGTTATTTTTCAAAATTATTTTGTCTAGTTGAAGTTCTTTGCACTTGCATATAAATGTAAAATCAGCCTGTGACTTTCTAGAACAAAGTAGCTAAGAATTCTGATTGTACTGAATTCTTTTGGGAGAGAACTGATACCTTAATGGTGGTTTCTGACCCATGAGGATAGAATCTTTCTCCCTTTGCTTTGAATTTTAATGTCTCTCAGTAAGGTTTTGTAGTCTTCTGTGCACAAATTTTGCTAAATTACCTCTATGTATTTTCTATTTTTTATGGTACTGTTTTTCAAAGTGATTTCCATCTTTATCTTCCACAGACAATAATGTTATCCACACATGAACAAATTGCCTGCAAACAAAGGCAGATTTTTTTTTAACTTCAGTCTGTATATATTTCATTTATCTTTGTCATAAACAGGTGAAATCTCAGCTCCATGTTTAATAAAAGTGTGAGAGTAGACATTCTTTTTATTTTTTGAGACAGGGTCTCACTTTGTAGTTCAGGCTGGTCCTGAGCTCAGCCTCAAACTCACATCACAGCAATCCTCCTGCCTCTGCCTCCTTAGTGCTGGGATTACAGGCGTGACCCACCATGCCTGGAACTGTGTTATGTGGTACTGATTGCTGCTGGGGTGAATCTCCATGCCCCAGTATTGTATGTGGTTTCTGGGGATCAACCAGGGTCCTTGTGCTTGCAAGACAGTTGTTGGAACCACTGAGCTAAATCCCCAGCCCAAGAGTAGACATTCTTGACTTGTTTCTAAGTCTAAGAAGAAAGGATCTAATCTTTTATGATAAACATGAGTTGTAAAATTTTTGCAGATGCTTTTTTTAAATTGAAGGTTACCTTTTATCCTTACACTGACCATTTTTATGACTTAGTGTTGAATATTTTCCTTTTTGTATACCTCAGATGACTTTTGCATATTACCCTGTAAATATAGTGAATTAATACTAATTTATTTTTGCATATTAATCTTATAATATTGGATATTCTATTGTGATGTATTTTCCTTTTGATAAAATCCTCATAATTTCCTAAAAATTGTCAAACATTTGGCATCTATTTTCACAAAAAATATTAACGTGTAGTTTTGCTTCTTGTGATGGCTTAGTTGATTTTGGTTAACCCTAGCTTCAAAGACTGAAGTGATAAATATTTTCTCCTCCATTTTCCGGATGAGTTGTGTAGAACTGATATAAAGTATTTCTTAAATACTTGGTAGAATTAGCCAGTGGAACAATCAGGAGTGGACGTTTTCTTTGTGGAAGAGTTTTAACTATAAATTTTAATTTGATATTGGCTCCGTCTAGTTGGGTTATCTATTTTTGGGTTTGGTAGCTTGGATCTTTCAGTCTTAAGGTTGTCATAGTTACTTCCTTACTGTTACAATATGGAAGGATGTCTTTTATGTTGGTAATTTTAGTTTCTCTTTCTAACCATTTAATACTATATATTTTTATATACACTTGTCCACGTTGCAAGTTTTGATATCTGGGATTTTCATTTAGTCCATACTTCATAATCTTTAAGTACCTGTGGATTAGTCTTATTTTTTAGTAACGTAGATCTTCCTGGTCTATATCCACTACTGATCTTGGGTAAGCCTTTTGCAGGCAGAGGTAATTGTTGGATATCCTTCTAAGTCTGAGAGTTGTGTTATAACGCATAATGTTTACCTTCATGAAAGTTCCCTGAGTTGTTTTTAGGAGTTTCTGTGGGTTGTTAGTTTTTGGTCACACGTATTCATATATTGCTTATTCTAACATATCCTTCCATGTATCTTAGGTGAAATATGTTCTAATATTACATTTTCATGCTTTCAGAGTTTTTTTGTTTTTTCAGTACCAGGGATTGAACTCAGGCCCTTGTGCTTGCAAGGTAAGCACAGTATCACTGAGCTAAATCCCTGGCCCTTTTTGTTTTTGGTGTGTGCTTTGTGTTTGTGGTCCTGGGAATCAAACTCATGACCTTGTGCATGTAAGGTAGGTGGAGATGCCATGGAGCTTCATCTGCAGTTCAAAGCTGTCTTGAGGTGTGCACACACATGCACATGCTCCCTTTCCACAGCACTGTGAAACATACTGATCTTACAGAAATTTCCTATTCCTGTTAAGGCTGGCCTTGAATCTAAACATTAGTGTACACTTCTGACCTGAAAAATGAAAATAGGCTAAATGAGTATGGGCCTTGGAGTCAGGCAGGTCTGTGTGAAAGTCCTCACTCTATTACTTTTTATATATGTTTATAGGCACATGACTTTATATTTTAAGGCTTTAAAAAAAAGTTGATGGTAGGAAAACTTAAATGGCAGTAGTAGTCATTAGTTAAACGATTTGTAGCACACTGCAAGGGGTCCATGTGTATTTTGCTTTTTAAAATTTTTGATATTGAAATACTTCCTTTACTGGCCACTGGGACTGTCCTCTTTGAGGTTTATACTGTAGTCATTATAGCACGGATACCTCCTAGGAAGGGCGGCTTCTTATTTCCTAACAAAACCTGATGACTGGGCAGCGAGTCTTAGTGAGGAAATGGGACAGGATGAGAAGCGGCACCTAGGAACGGTGGCCTGGGATGGGCGTGGCCACGGCAGGTGGTCAGGCCATATGTTGGAGACAGTCACCTGCAAGATACTCGGAAACAATTTCCAACAAATCCTAACGGTTCAGCCACAGTAAAAGTAGTAATTTACTGTCCATTAAGCCTAGGACTTTGTAAGAACTAAATAAGAAAATTAAATTCTGGAATCATTTAACGTGCCTTCTGTCACAGATAGTGAAAGCACAGGTGAGCTCTGTATGTGCAGATTCTGTTTTCACTCCCAGAGGTTTGCTGCACCGAGCAGTGGCTGTGGGGCAGTGGTGAGGACAGACGTTTCCCGCCCTGGTGGGGGAGGGATGTAAGTCACGTGGGGCGGTGGGCCCTGGTGGGGGAGGGATGTAAGTCACGTGGGGCGGTGGGCCCTGGTGGGGGAGGGATGTAAGTCACGTGGGGCGGTGGGCCGTGGCACACAGCAGAAGGCCAGCCCCCGAGCACTCTGAGATGAGCTCAGGAGAAGGGGCCAGGGTTTCAGGAAGGAAGAAGGAAGAAGCTCTGTAGAGGAGGACTTCAGCGGGCACTGATCTGTCCACAAACACAGCAACACTGTGGAGTCTCATATCTGAAACACTTAGCGTCACCTAAACTTAGCTCAAGATGAAAGAAGTGTGGCGTGGCAATGTAATAACCCATTTTCCACAAAGTTTCAAAAGAAAATCTTTTGATAATGATTAAAAGAATAACAGCAAGGCAGGCTTGTTGATGCATTTTATTGTGAGATGGGGGAATCTGGTAAAAAACTAGAAAATGACCATGGTGTAACAAGGAACTTAAAAATGAAGAGTCAGATTGGTAACTTACATACATGAATACAGGAACAAATTGGCACAAAATGTTAAACATTGTTCCCAACACTGTTTATATAAGGTGACCCTAATTTGGCTTGCTAAGGAAACGAGTTTATGGTTAGGCTAACCTCTTAAAAAAAAAAAAAACAAACCGCAGAGCAACATGCTATTAGTCACACAGTGAATTTCAAAATTTAAGTTTTATATTAAAAACTGAGAAAAGGTAAAATGACTTGATCGTAGTTGTAAAACTAATACATTCCCATTTAAATTCTGTTCTACAGTCCGAGGCAAGTATAAATGTTAACGTAACACTGGTAAATCAAATCTCAATGCAAGAGAACCAATTGCATCTCTACTTTAAATCTTATCAACTTTCCAAATTTTCATACTAAAATATATTATTGTATTAATACAAACTACAGTATTATACACTACACTGTGTAATAAATAAAGAAATATAAAAATAAGACACATAAATATAAAAGTTTTCTAAAACTAAAAGTACAATGTCAGTAAGAAGGGTATTAATACTGCCAGGTTTGAAGACATACAGTACAAAAATGTTGCACAGATCTATAAACTAAAAGAAATAAAATAATACTGGTAGGTAAAAATCAGCTAATGTTGTTAATAAGTTGGGTCCATAATAACTAACATTTGGAAACCATTATGAGCCAAATAATAATGGCATGTCCATGATTGAAATGCAAATACATGGATAAAGCAGATTAGAAAATTTCCCTTTAGTTTCTGCAGAGAAATTCTGAGAGTCAATTAACAAAAAACGAATACTGGAGAATTAAAGGATGAGATGTCCCAGTGTTTTAGTTTCTCTGACAGAGTCAGTGGTTTTCGGTTTTATTTGGGAATTTTGATATGACAAATCAACAAATGCTAGTTATTGTAGGCCACACACTGAATGAAGGCGGGTTAGAGCCTTAAAAATACTGAGAAATGGCACTTACAGCACATAGGTCTTGCTTAAGGCCAAAGGAGATACAAAGCTTCATATCATATCCTTCATATTTATTACCACATACTCCAACACTATCACAAACACTGATTTCTGACTTTGCTGTCCTTCCCAGGATCAACACTTAGTCCCTGCAATCAGAACTCAATGACAATCTTTTGAACTCCATTTAAAATCACATAAGTAGGAAACTTCAGTTCTTCTATCAGCTGCTTTCTTAAGGCTAACAATACACTTTGTGATAATATGCTCTACTATGACATCTAAATATTAGAAATGACTACCTTCTAGACTGAATTTATAAAAGGTAGCATGGTTTGGAGCTGCATTATACTTCTCTTGAAGGGAATTTTGTAGTGCAGAAGTTCTCACATTTTAAAAAACATGGTAAAATACTGAAGCGGATTTAGCTTTAGCTTTAAACATATGTTTACCAATAAAAAATTATAAAATTTCTCCCAATTGTACAGCATAAGAATAAACCAACACAAGAGTGATAATACTGATAAAACAATGCCAGATGCTTGTCTCATTAATTAGCACTTTCCTGGAACCTATTAAATCTTTGCTTTCTGAGTCATTAAAGTTTTCTAATCTGCTTCATGTCACAAACTTGTTCCTAACTTTGAAAACTGCATGAAAAATTATTAGGTCTGTGATTCAGGCACACCCGGAATTTTTTTTTTTGTGAGTGTTTTTTTTTTTTTTTTTTTTTTTTGTATTTTGAATTTTTTTTGTAGGTTTTACTTTACACAGTAGTGAACAGGAATCACAGTATACAGGTAACTGTGCTTCCATGAAAAGCATGGATAATATAGAACAAACTTCATTACCAATTAGAATTTATTTTCTGTCTAGAAAAACTATTAGGCTTCATTTGTTTTTTCTTCAGACACTTGCTCACTGCGCTCGCTGACTTTCTGTTCTAAGCCGCTTCCCTGACTTGCAGCTCCGTCATCCCTCACCGGCCCTTCAGTGTTTGCTGCTTCTCCCTCCTTCTCCGCCTCTTCTACCTCTTCTTCCTCTACCTCCTCCTCCTCCTCCTCCTCCTCTTCCTCCTCCTCCCCCTGTGGTTTTTCACATTCCTTTTCTTCCAGCAATTCTTCTATCTCTTTATCTTCCTCCTCCTCCTCCTTTTCACTGTCTTCGTCCTCTTCCCTTGTCAGACTCTCTCTCTCATCTGAGTCGACCTGGGAGGGAGACGCTCTGGCGCTGACACGCTCGCTGGTCAGGGCTTCCGGCCCTGCCTCTTCCTGCTCCGTGCTGTCTCTTTCTTCCGCTTCTCTCTTGCAATAGGAGTAGCGATGGTTCATGTGCTGAGAATAAGATCCAGAGTGTGAGAAGCGCTTTCCACACTTGTCACATTGATAGGGCTTTTCTCCAGAATGTAATCGCATGTGTTCAATCAGATGATGTTTGTGTTTAAATGCCTTTTTACAAATTCCACACTCATGAGGCCTTTTACCTGTAAGATAAGAACATGACTATGAAATTAAATGGTGATATTAGGTAAATAAAGCTCTAGTAAGTGCTGGGCAACATAGATCGTGGAAGTGTAGGGTTAGGGTCATGTATTGTAATATGATAATACAGTTTGTTTTCTATGCAAGGGAATCTAGCGTTATATAATCTGCTTTGCAGACAACGTGAATAGGAGCTATTTGAAACTGCAATGCCACACACACACATGCATCACGACAATACAATGGAGTGCAAAAGACTGAAGCTCTGATGAAACCCTGGGCAGCACAGACAGCAGAGTGAAGGAGAGTACAGACACCTTATTACTCTCCTTAGGGACCCTTTCCGACATTTTTCAGACACATTGTCTCCCCTCTCTCTGATAAAAGTTTTAGTGTCCTGTGGAGTTTGCATACTGAGGTCCTCTAAGGCATTCGCAGTTGAATGTGCTGTAGGGAGGTGGCAGGGCCTTATCAGAGGAGCTGGGCCCTGGGGTGTGACCAGGAAGCCTGTACTGTTATGCTGGCTCCTCTCTCTGTGTCCTGGAGTCTCCTGCCAGGCCCTCCCCCAGGATGTATCTGCTCTGGAGCCAGCCCAGCATGGACAGAGCCCTCTGAAGCTATGAGCTGAAGTTGCTCCTCCTCTAAGTTGGAGGAGTTAGGTATTTTGTGTCACACAGGTGACTAATACAGAGTCTGTGACCTGTCAGGACACTAAGATGTTTGTCTATGAACCAGCTTTTACTTCTGTGAAGCTAGATCCTATCTCCTATAGCTTCCTCCCACTTGAGTAGTATATTTTTATTAATATAGTATAAACTTTATTAAATGCATGTGCACAGAACAAATGCTATGCCAGTTTAAATAATTAAAGAAAAGAAAGAGCAACCCCTTTCAAGAAAGGGCACAGCTTAAGTACTGTGTAGCGATAAGAAGACAGGTAAAAGAGGCAAATTCAAAAAGCGAAAACCTCTAAGATCTGTAGTTTCTAACTTAGCATGTTCAGCACGTCGTAGCAATTCATATCACAGCACCCTAGGGAAGGACCTTGGGCTCAATGACCTACCTGTGTGCTCATATTTATGTCTCAATAATGAGCTACTCTTCTGGAATATCTTATCACACAAGTCACAAGCATACATTCCATTCTCTGTCTTCCGCATTTTCTTTTTAGGTGGTGTAGAATCGGAGTCATTCTGATCTTCCACATTGGATACTCCTTCTGAGCTAGTGTCTTGCCTTTCATCCTAGGGAAGTAAGGTTTCAAATTAAGTTAAATTTTGAATTAAAAGATTAAAAAATGCGTGCAAAGTAGAGGTTAAAACTTTGATTTATACAACCACCTGACCACAATAAGCACACTGCTCATCACTGCAGACAGCTCCAAGGTGGGGCCTGATCACAGGTGGGGCTGATAAAAAGTGTGGCACAGAAGAAAAAGCCAGAGCTATGTGAACATAGGCACCACTGGTAAAGCAAAGAGAGACCAAAAAGAATGAAAATTGTGTAGCAACAAAATTTACTTGGTTTGATGAATCTGCAGAAGAGTTTTAACCCAAGAGTTTGCTAATTAATCACTAATTTCTAACTGCATTATCTTTCTTTTTCAATCTGAATTTCACTATACAAAAATTAAGATTTGGTTTTTAAAAAGTGAACTTTATACTTTCCAGAACTTTGCCAGTCTCTGAGCCGGCGTTGTGGTCTCCCTGAAGAGAGGCGTACTCCACACTTTGGCGTGACTTGAGAGGGTCTATGGGCTTCAACAGTAGCATTTGTCAGCAGGAACCTTCAGTGCCAGCAGAATAAGATACTGGGCATCTCAGGGAAGTAATTGGCAAGAGGCTCCACTGTGGACAGATACTGCCTGGAGCCTGCTGCAGAATTAGGGCAGCTCATTGCTTTAAGCTCTTTTCTGGAGTCATCCATTCTACTGCCTCTAACCCTACAAATTTCTTACAAGTTCGGAGTTTCCCAGATCGCTTCTGGCTTTTAAAGCGGGGGAGATACAGTCATTTGTCTGGGGCATTTGTGTGCTGCCATGGAGCCTGAAGGACTCTGCTTTCCTTGCATTTCATCTAGTCACATGATTACGTGTAAGTTGAAAGTGTTTCTTTGTTTAAATTCAAAGTAGGCACAGTGTGCCACAGGCTGAAAATTAAGAGAATTTGCTAGGCATAGGACAGTTTTTTCCCAAGAGTTGTTATATTTTCAGGGAACTCACCCTAGGAGAAAATAAAAGCAACAAATACATATGTGATTAGGATATTGATATTACAGTTGGTACTTATAATACTTGTTTCAAAGATTAAAATTTATCAATTTCTTGTTTTCATTTCATCCAGTCAGAAAATAATGGGGGAAAAAAGGAAGACATGAAAGTTAGTGCCATGAAAAATAAACCTGCACAGTGAGAGAAAACAGCTATAGAGGACAGCTATGTCTGAAATGATTTTGGAGTCTTGGGGAAAGGAGTTTTGCCATGTTCCCTTATAAAAGGATCAATACATCAACTAGATAAGTTCATGTATCCTTATTTAACTACAGCCTTCTATAAACTGAAGTATTAGACAAAAAAGTGGGCACTGAGTCTGCCTGGCGTGAACTTGTAAAGGGGACGTATTTCCCCCATTAGTGATCAGAATTGGGGAAGAGACTTGTTAATTTGGGGGAATTTAATTACTTAAGAGAAATCCAACTGATGGACATCCTAATTTTGTTTTTGTTTCTAACTTCAAATAGGTATTTATAAAATGTATAAATTTTTCACAACAGAGTAACATTTAAACTGTAGTTGATACTAATACCTTGAAGATATTTCATAAAAACTAAAGCAAACACAGGTCTATTCCTTTGAAATATGACAGTGTCTAACAACCGAGGTGACCCTATAGTGACTAGTAATTTAATTAAAAATTTTAACTGAAATTATTCAAGATAACATTTTAGGAATGGACAGGGCTATTTTTTACCTGATTTCCATTTGGCTGGATCACTTTCAACGGTGCTTCCTGGACTGCAGGACTGACTGTAGTTGAGTATGTGTAAGCCACTTGGGGAATCAGAATAGTTTGCTTATTGGCAGCGAGCGCTCTTAAGCATGGAACACTATTCTGGTCAGCAATGGCCACGATTGTAGGTAACTGGGCAGTGACTGTAGGTATAGCAATATTAATGGGGTTGGCACTTGGTGGGATTACATTTACAACTGGTTCTGAGTCTGTAATACAACTGTCCTTTTGTGGCTCCTTTTTTGTACAAGACAAGTTCAAGGGTTCTTCTTGGACAGAATAAACACTGTTCTGGTAAACACTAGTGATAGTTGACCTTTCCAATAAATCCCCCTGTTGCTTTGGTAGTGACAGATCGAGAGGTTCTACTTGTGGCTCCTCTTGTGCACCCTCTGCTGAGTACGGATAACCCTGGGGGTTTCTGGCTGAGGACAGGTTCAGAGGAGATGGGGATGGTGTACTACTTCTGGAGCCATTCCGAACTGAGTCCACTGGCGGAACTGGAGAGTGAGCTGTCTTGTTGTCCTGGGGTTCACTTGAATTTGCAGACTGTGGCTGGTCATCATTCTTTGCAGGAATATTTACTTTGTCTGACTCAGGAGAAGATGGTTCAGAAGACTGCACTGAAATCTGTCCAGCTTGCATCTTTTCAAACCACTTTTTAACTACATCCAGGGGTAGGTTTACGGAATCGGCGATTTTTGAGAGCTCTTCTGCACTTGGTTGTGCATTCAAAGCATAATAGGCTTTTAAGAGAGACAAGAGGTTCTTTAAAGGTGGCTGATTGGGAGACAAATCGCCATCTCCAGTACCTGATGAAACAGAGGACTCGGGCTTTTCAGCCTCTGGGGCAGGGAGTGGAGGAGGCTGAGCAGGCTGCTTTACATCATAGTGCTTTAATTCTGGAAGTGCATCGAGGTCACCTGGACAATCATCACACAGAAGACAAGTGCTATCGTTCACTCCCCCTTCAAAGCTTTTGTCCTTCTCGGATTTAACAGTAAGATCTTCTGGCAACTTTTCACTTTTGCAACTGTTTGTGGAGACTGGGTTTTCTTTTTTTAAATTCTGAGGAACAACTTGAAGTTGGCTAGGTTGCTCAAGACTGTAATTAATGATAATTTTGGTTGTCCCATCTTGATCAACCAAAGGAAGACTGATGGCTGAAATAACAGAATGGCCACTTTGTTGTATGGGTGAAGCACTGATTGTTTCTTGTTCTTTGGATGCAAGATTGGCTTGATTACTCTCCAAAACTTGCCTTATTACATTACCATCTACTGCCACTTTAAGTACATTCTGAATATCACTTAAATTGATGCTTATGGGAGACACCAAACCAACTGTTGGCAGAACAACAGCTTGCACCACACCCTGAGGAGAACTGGTTGCCTGCAATGGGCCACCACCACTAAAAACCCCATTTTGTAAAGGGGTTGAACAGTTGATTCCTGAAGCAACCACTATGGGTTTGAACTCATAATCCACAGGTTCAGTTTTGATTTGGTTTACAGAGAGTTGCTCTTGAAGGGGTTTATTCTCTATTTTCTGCCGTATCTGTGGCCGGGTGGGACTCCCTGGAGATGCCGAGAGAGACGGCGAGGAACACTGTGATGTCTTGAGTCCTGTTCTTGGTCTCCCGTTCACAGGCAGCAAGCTGATGCACTTCTTACTGCTGATGTGTGAGCTGTAGGAACCCGAGTGAGAAAAACGTTTCTTGCAGTTTGGGCATTCATATGGCTTCTCTCCTAAATGAGAAAACACAGTCACTTAATTATTATGTATAAATTTTGTGTATCCATATTTTACATAACATAAGCAATATCAGTTTTAAAAAGCAAGGGTACTTTGTATGCATGTGATACAATTTTATTTAGAATCATCACATCACTTTAAAATTCAGAAATGATATATATATATATACATATATATATGTATATATATATTATTAAAAACACTAGTAACATCTTAGTCTGAACTATATACCCTGATATCAAAAAGTCTTTTATATATCAAAAACAGTCTTAACAAAAAACTGTTATATATATATAACAGTCTTTTTATATCAAAAACAGTCTTCTCAACATAGGCATGTAATAGTTCTCCCAACCTTTGTAACTTTAAATAATTCTCAAACGTCAAAATTTAATCTTACTCTTTAATAACTTTTTCTTATCCATCGCCCTACATAACTTTCAATATTTCACTGTATCCAAATATCTGCAGGGAAAGTAACACTAAAAGAAGAAAAGTAATTTCTTACTTTTAAGAATTTAACCAGTATGAATATCTTTGTCCTTGACTAATACAAATGCTTATGCTTATATCTATATGGTTTCATTGAAAAAAAACTTTCCTGAGTGGAGGAAATCTTTAATAAGGTATTGCTGTATCATGGACTTGTTAAGCTGGAACCTCCAGATATCTACTAGACAGGTTCGAGGAGATACATTCAGCATTTTGGAATTTTAGTCTCTGGGTGACACTGGGCATGGTGGATAGTGTACAATGTTTGTATGTACCGGCAGGGAAAACATGCTTCAAAGAAATATCTTGTTTATGAAGCTCCCCTGGGCCACAGGGCATTTATTCTCCTTTACCATCAGAAACATGGCAATTTGGAGAAGTACTGAGCTAAATGGAACAGTTTTCTATAAACGTATGTTTTAATTTTAGGTAAAATTTAGTGATAGTTCATTACATTTACTACTTATTACTACTTACAGGTGAGACTATCAGCTCCATTAAGTGGGGACTTTCGGACCTTGTTTGCCATTTCTCTCTTGCACCTATCACAATACAGGCTAAAATGTGCTTATAAGACCTTTTTAGAGGAATGATAGCTAGTTGTAGAATTACAAAATGGGATACTGATTTGCCTGTTCAGTATTATAACAAAGCTTTTTAAGAATTAGAATGAAAGCAATGAGAAAGTGAATGTAAGTGCTATTAATAATGTAAGTTCCACGCTGTAAAGTTTAAAAATGAGTTATTTTCTCAGAAATGTGGTATTTGGAGAATCAGACAGTAGAAAGGGATCTAAAAGGCCCTCTAGTAAGGCTGTTCCAGCAGAGGACTCACTTTGTATTATCTTTGACCTTAATCAGTCTCTGAGTTACTGGCCTGCGGGACAGCTCTCCAGTACAGTGTCTAGCTTGGGTCTGCAGGGACCATGGATTTGGGCTCAATTTTGGCTCAGTCACATACCTCAGTGTTATGGTGTGCAAATGAAGACACTGTCACTGGGCTTTTCTAAGGGATTTTATGAGATTATATGGCAATGTGATAGTATGCTCTAAACAAATGTTAGTGATCTTTAAAAAAGCATCCATTCAAACATTCCTTGCAGGACATGGTTTTCAGAACTTTGCCTGCTTGTTAAACCACCTCTGGGTTTATCAGTATTAGTTTATCTGTATTTTTCCAATGGAATTCCTGGAATAGGGTTCAATCTCAAAATGCTATTAGATAAAAGTGCCCAGTGGGGATAAAACAAGGGTTATGCACTAGTCTATTTAAGAATCTTTTTAATAACACTTTAGGTGAGGGACATGCATATTTTCCCGGAGATGGTGGGAAGATAAACATTCATAATATAGACTATTTTATCTGTACAGACAGGGACATCAAATATAATGGGTAAGGCAGCCGTCAGGATGCCACCGCTGTAGCCCCAGCCTTGCCATGTAGCTGAGGGAACAAGTTAATCAAACTCTTAAGTGTCCATTTTCCTCACAATGGGGAAATAATATAGCCTACGTCACAGGGGTTTTGGAGGACTACAGAAGTTAGCGTAATAAAGAACTAGTAGGTGGCTATGAACAGTTAACTATTTAGTAAATTCTAGCTATCGCTATTCTGATTGTTTAGAATTACCTTGATATTTTATCATTGCAAGTAAGAAAATTTACAGATTATTCAAAAGCCAAAGTTAATATGTTAGAAAGCTGTTTATAATTTCCTAGATTTATGGTTTATAGCTTAAGCTTATCATGTAATTTACTTTGTAGAAATCTGTAATAGTTTAGTTTGGAGGTTGTATCAGTAAGCTTCTCTGCTCCAAGTTCAATACAACGTGAACATTGTGGACTTTAAAATGGCCAGTGTGGGTATCTGGTGGCATTAGATGTGAGTATTTCCCGGGCTGTGTGCCTTCCCACTGCAGGTGTCCTCTGTGCTGTCCGGTGGGCGTGAGGGCCTCTGTCACAGTGCCACTCAGGTAGTGCTGCGGGCTGTAAACACACGGGGCTGCACAGGCTCATTGTTAAGGCTCTCTGGATATCTGAACAGGGCAGTTATCTGGACAACTTTAGCACTATAAATTCAGGTCCTGGTCCTCCATACGTTTTTGAAGTCCATCTGAGGAAAAAGTAATTGCAGGAACTTCTTCCAGGGTATGCAGTTCAGCAACTACTAGTTATTCTGCACAGTAGTTTTCAAAGTGATCAGAACAAGTTTTTTAACTTTAAAATTCCAATGCACTATTAACTAATATTTTGTAAAATATAATGGAAATGTCCCAACAGTGTCTGGTGTGATAGTCTTTACGTGTTTTCTTTAAGAACCAGTAACAGAATTAGCAGCCTGCCACCAGTCCTGGGCTGAGCCCTGGAGCAGCCCTGCTTGAAAATCTTCCCTGGGTGTAAATCACATCCTCAGAACAGTGTTCCAGGGCCACCCCAGAGAGAAGCTTTTTCTACACTGCACTTTGATGAAATATTGTTGGCCTTTATTACAAATCCGATTTAAAGGAGAAAATGCTATCAAATTCTCTGCTAAATTATGTTAATGATATTTCTGCGAATGTTATACTTTGCTCTTTATGATGCTACAAAGACCAACTTTTCTGTAAACTGAGCATCTGGAACAATAGTCTTAACTTTTCTGCCATGACTCTGAATCAATTTTACCTGCTATATTAAAGGACTGCAGGTTTCATAATCAGATAATTTCCAGAATGAGATATGAACACCCAACTAGTGGACAGTGGAGAGCACACTGGGGAATGTGGTCTGTGATCTGCCTAAATGTGCACCGGTTGCTTAGCAGTGGTAACTCTTAGCTCTGTTAAGGTCTTGACTGCCCAAATTACTACCTGATTGAGGCTGATCCTTTGAATACCAATGCAAGATTTTTTTTATTGTGAAATAGGTACATTTTATATATACATCATGAACACACTCAACATGACATGACTTGATTCTCATTTATTCCCATTCCCCTAGCCACCCTATAACCCCCAATGCAGGATTTTGCAATTGAGTTTCAACTTCTTGTTTCCAGGCTAGTTTTGCAATCTTTGGTATAATCTATGCTTCTCAAGTTTGTATCATCTACAATCTGAAAAATCCTACGTACAACTACAACATGAATCTTACCCCGTTTTATTTTTCCTTCCTTTACCCTAATTTAAACATTTTTAAAGCTCTCTTGAATCAGCTGTAACTCTTTTTTTTTTTTTTAGGTTTTTTGAGACAGGGTCTCACTTTGTGGTTCAGGCTGGCCCTGAGCTCAGCCTCAAACTTACATCACAGCAATCCTCCTGCCTCTGCCTCCCGAGTGCTGGGATTACAGGCGTGAGCCACCACGCCCGGCACTGTGATATGTGGTGCTGGCTGCTGCTGGGCGTGAGTCTCCACACCCAGTATTGTTATGTGGTTACCGGGGAATTGAACCCGGGCCCTTGCGCTTGCAAGACAGGTGCCGGAACCACTGAGCTAACTCCCCGGCCCCTCAGCTGTAACTCTTAACTTCAGTTGTTACCTTCTTTAGCAGAAGGTAGGTGACTACAGTATAACTGATGAAGAAGGTTCTGTAGCACAGGGACAAAGAAATAGTTTGGCAGGCTGCGCAACATGACCTCTACTTTTCATAAACATCAATTAAAGGGTGAAACAAATGCTTTTTAAGAATCTTGAACACTTTCAAGTGGTATCTTCATCATGCTTAGCATAGGGAGGTAACTTCAGGAAGACCCTGAGCAGCACAATTCTGAATACACCACATGCCATCCATCTGTTCTTTTGGACAGGAAAATATCTGTAATATGTTAATGTCAATACAATAAATTCTACAAAGTAATTAGCAATGTACAAACATCTAGATTTTCTCACTCACTAGTTAACAATTTATATCTGAAATGATGTATCAAAACTGATCAGGAAATGAACAGACTTCAGAGTGCAATGTTGGGAGCTAGTGGGCTTTCTAGCTTTTTAAAGAGTAGAATCCTGAAAGAGATGCAAACATAGCTTTCAGTGTTTATCATGTTTCTGTATCATACTATCCTATGTATTCATTTATACTTGTTTAGAAAATGACATGGACTAGGAAGTGAAGACAATGGGAACACATTTTTCTTCTGTACCCACACTAACATGGGGCTGCGCTCCCCTGCTCCTGACTCAGCATCACCTCTGTGATTGTCTTGAGTCTCATTTCTCCTTTTCTCATAAAAAGACTATCTTTACCTCTTTATTTCTTCTGCAAATTTCACGTCTATACAAAGGGGACCATGAAATTAACATTCATTAGAAAGTTAAAGTGATTTAGTTATACTTGTTAAATATGCATTACTATCTTCTCATTAAGAAATCAGCAATATCACATCAATTTTGATACATTTTAGTCAAAATTTAAGATGCCAATATAATTTATAAACAAAAAGTTTTCCAAATTGCCAAGTGAGGTGGCTCATGCCTATAACCCCAGTACCTGGGAGGCAGAGGCAGGAGGATTGCTATGAATTCAGGGCCAGTCTGAACTACAAAGTGAGACCTTGTCTCAAAAACAAACAAAAATTGCAAACAAGTTTTCTTTTCTTTTTTTGGTAAGTAAAACATTTATTGATACATTTTAGATCACTCATAATTGGTCTTTAACCTAGAAGAAAAGCAAGTAGTTTTGATTGTGCATGTAAATCCTAGGATGTAGATTCTCACAGATGCTATGATACTCAGGATGGAGAAAGAAAACAAGTATTTACCACTGTGAATTCTTAAGTGCTCTTTTAGGTGGTGTTTGTATTTGAAAGCTTTCCCGCATTCAGTGCACTTGAATTTACGATTACCCCCAGACTGTGTCACATGTCTCTGTAAGAAAGAATTGTTTTATTATAAAGCAAAAGAACTGCAGACATAAAGAACATTTGCATAGTAACAGGAGGACTGCTGTTTTTTAAAGGCCTTTAACTGTAGCATCATAAAACTTTAAAAGTTGAATTACCTGCCCCCCCAAGATGAATTCTGACACAGAAAATCTCTGCTTTTTGATTTAAAATGTCAGAGCCATACTTTACTAAGCAATACAGTACTGAATAAAAAGCAATACCCAATTTTTACTAGGAAACAGATTGTCTGGTCTTAACTCTATTCCTGGAGTTCATTTTTTATCTGTCTAAAGCAGTTATTCAGTAGAAGAAGGTCCTAAAACAGGAGAAAGGACTGAGCTTTTCTACCAGTGTCTTAACTCTTATGCTTGGTATTTCCAAACATACTTCAGTGATTTTTAAAAATAATTTTATATTTTAAGTCAACTGTGGATTGTAATAACAGCTTTCTACTTGGTTTATCAAAGTCTCATGTTTATCTTTCAAGTTTATTCTGCATCCCTTGATTAGTCACGAGAGCACTTCTTGGACTGCGGTCTTAGCAATCTGAAAGGCCTCCACTGCGCAGCGCTGCAGCCCGGAGTCCGCGGCAGCGCACGCCCTCAGCTGGCAGCGATGTAGTCTTCTGCACATGTATCGCTCTTCTCTACTTCCTTGACGTACTTTACGCTATTTTTTTTAATCCTCTGGGGATATTTGCCCTTCATTAAGATCCTGTCTATTCTTCAACAGCATAACTCAAGCAACACTTGTTTCATAGCACCTAGTTAAAATTTTCTTTTCTTTTTATAGAAAAGGGAGTGAATATCATGTATCCAGCCTTATGTCAGCGAAACTCATGGTTCAAACATATGGCGACAGTTCTCAAATGTATTTCTTAACCTTTCTTCTCTCCAAACTCATATGCTCAATTAGATACCTGAAAACTTTTCTTTTATTCATTAAGTTTATTGGTATATTTTAAATATACATTATGACACATTCATCACTGGGAATTTGTACCTGTATAGCATATACCTTGGTTCTTGTGTTTTTCCTTCTTTTCTCTTATTTCTTCCTTTCCCACTACTTCCCCTTCCTCTCTGGACCCTTTCTTCCTATTTCACCTTATCTATTTTACATTTTTTTGGTCATTTACACTGTTTTTCACAACTGGTAAATTATTCGATAGCTATACACATGCATTCTATTTATTTCATTTGAGAGGATGGCCTCAATATGCAGCCATTTAGGTATAAATGTCTATCATTCTTTATGGCTGAGTAGTACTCCATATCTTTATCCAGTCTCTAGCTGATAGGCATTTGGACTGTTTCCAAGATTTAACTATTACAAACCAAAGGCACCTGAAACAATATAGTACCAAACTTGATTTCCCTGGAGCAACTCATCTTTTTCTTTAATGTTTCATATCTTTCTGGAATAGCAACCTCATTTGATGATTGCTTAGGTGCTAAACTTCCAAATTCCTATCTTTTCTAGCGTCAGTCCATCAGCAAGCCAGCTAGATGAGGGTTAAATCCAGCTTTCTTCACTGCTGGGTCTTGTACACAACTGCAGGCTGGATTACAGCAAGGCACTGCATGTGGCCTCCTTGCTTCCATTCTTGTTTCTTGACATATTTCTTCAAGTAACAATGTTTTCTTTAAAAAATTTAAAAATCTAGCAGCCTTCTAATCTTTCCCCTTCATCCTCATGCCCCCGGCTGTTGCTGGGACATGCCGGGCAGGCCTCTCGCAGACTGTTCACAGTCTCACTCTCTTCCTCTTCCCCCGACCCCCATGACTGACTCTTCCATGTCATACCAGGCTCAGTTCAGACGACTCAGTTTGCAGGTCTCTCAGAGGTGGCAGCTTTCATCACTGTCTTCCCACTCTTTTTATTTTTCTTTGCACTACCTGTTTTTTTAACTTGTTTTATATCACCCACTAATGCATGCTGCCTTTGTCAGCACTTTCTTTTCCAGGCTTATTCCTTTATTGTCTAGAACAGGGTGAGATGCATAACAGAAACACAAGTATTTGCTGAAAGAATAAATTAGTAGGATAGAGATGTGCTTATGCTTTCGTCACTGTATGGGCTTCAGGGGCCAGCAAGATGAACATCTCCCCTTGTCTGTCTGTCATCTTGCCATCTACTTGTTTCCATGACCTCTCAGTTAAGATTTCCTCGTATTACTGGTCCCCGTATTTATCACAGCCCCCTCCTGACTTTCTCTGACTAGCAGTTTATCTGAGGTGTGAGAGAAAAAGACTATTTTGCCATTAGTCTCCCTCGCTTCAAATGCACTGCTCTCACCACCCTCGTCACTTTCTGAAGCAGCTCTGGAAGTGTTCTTCTGTACATGTCTTCAGTTGTGCCGTTCTAGCTGCCTCGCTGTCCTGAACTGATTCAACTAGTTAATGGTCATTCTGATTTTGCAGAACTGGAATCATACAGTGCCAGAATAAGTTGGATGAATACATACTATAATGTTTTCATAAGACTGTGTTTCAGATAAATAGTACTTGGCAGAAACATTACCTGAATTTTTGACTTCCAGAATTCCTTCACAAAGTGTCAAAAACTATGAGATAAATATGTTCAAAGAGAGGGGCCATTACAAGTGTCTTCCTACTGAGGCAAATTTTAAAAGTTTAACACTCATCATACTTTTGATCATCCTTTGCATATAAAACATACTATATAACCATAAAAATCATCAGAGTGGGCTTCATGATCATCACAGATTTCAGTTTTTAAAAACACAATAATGCCTCTTCTGCTCTACTGGCCCTTATTTTTTTAGATTTGAATCTTTATGGCTATATTTTATACACCCATCATGATCACACTCAACATTGAGGATCTGTACAGTATATGACTCAGTTCTCATTTCTCCCCATTTCCTGCCAACCCTAAATCCTCTCCATCCTCTATATACATAACTGTTTTCTCTTTCTTTCCCCTTGTTACTTACCCCTACCTCCTTTTTTCTTTGAATATTCTCTACAATGTATGATATTGTGAAATAGAAAATATTCAAAGGGCCCTTTCCTTGTCCTCCTGCGTGGTGTCCTCCCGAGGCCCTGTGAGCTATGGCTGCTCCTGAGCTGGTCACCAGGACACAAAGCACTGTGATGCCCATGGAAGAGGGTGGCATCTGTCCCAGGGTCCCTTCTCTGTCAGCTTCCTCTGCTGGTCTCCTTCAGGGATTTACCCACCACACTACGGTCCTGCTTTCTTGCCACTCTGACCTCCACCATCCTGTTCCTCCTGGTTGGTTCGGGCACCCTCCTTAGCAAGGGGTCCAGCTGGGGCTCTGTAGGCTCTGAGACTCACTGACTTACACAGGCCATGTTCCCACTAGCTCCGTGTACTGGCTTGGTAACACTCTGACACAAGACTGGACGTAGGCCCGGCCCCACAAGCACACTCTGTGACCGTTTGTCTCACACGAGTTAAATAGATAATTTTTTTTTTTTTAATTTTTGAGACACGGTCTCGCTTTGTAGTTCAGGCTGGCCCTGAGCTCAGCCTCCAACTCACATCACAGCAATCCTCCTGCCTCTGCCTCCCGAGTGCTGGGATGACAGGTGTGAGCCACCACGCCCGGCACTGTGGTATGTAGTGCTGGTTGCTACTGGGCGTGAGTCTCCACACCCAGTATTGTGGTTACCCGGGATTGAACCCGGGTCCTTGCACTTGCAATACAGGCGCAGGAACCAAAGAGCTAAGTCCCCGGCCCAAGTAGATAATAATTTGTTGATAGTTATCAGGAACTTGTATGAAAGGACAACTGCTACAATGGAAAGGAAGCAGCTGCCCTCACAGTAGGAAAAAGAAAACTACAGTAGCTCAGCAGCTTACACTGAGCCTAAGTAAAGCAGTCATTAGGTCAGAAAAATAGCTATCAAAAACTCTCAATTTGGTTAGTACTGTCTTGTAACTTAGGTAACCACTGTTTTCTCACACTGAACATTTTAATAGAAGGCAATTTCAAGTCTAAATTTGGAGTATTATCTATTGGCATAAGCAAAATAAAAAATGGAAAGGACAATAATTTTTTTCTTTTTTCAAATAATCACTCATTTCTCATTTTCATAAGACTTCAGACAAGACAATGTCTACTACATCTTTTTAGCTCTTAAGTATACTAAATCCTTGCCTTTCATTTAGAGTTGAATTTGAAGTCAGTGAACTCCTGGTCATTTCACTTACTTGATCTCTTCCTGACTTATGTGAGGTCATGTGACGCTCAAGTTGGGTTCTGTACGCAAAGGTATAACTGCACAGGGAGCAGCTAAAGTTATCTTCATTCTTCTCATGGCGATATTTAATGTGTTCTTTCAGAGAGGTAAAGCGCTTATAGCCTCTATCACAATATGGGCAGGTGAGTAATTGAGAAAATGCATCTGGTGTTCCTGAAAAAGAGATTGTACATTATAAACTCAAAACATTCCAAAAATGTTACTGAAGCTATCACCAGGTCTTGATGCTAGGTGCCAGATAATGCGCTACCCACTTTTTATCTGAGGCTCAGAAAGGTTAGATGACCTCAAAAGTCACACAGTTAGGGAACAGTGGACATGGATTCAAACACAGGATGTTCTTTCCTTCTAAATACGGTTAACTGTAGGGGGTGGAGCTCAGCAGCACTGCACCTACCTGGTAAGCGCAGGATCCTGAGGTCAATCCCTGGCAAAACAAAAAACAAAAAACAAAAAAACCCCCAAAACAAACCCCTACTTATGGTTAACTGGACAAGGAAACAAGAATAAAGTTAGGGTATGGGCTATATTTGCAAATGTATACATATTAAAGGAGGAACTACACAATAGAATCTGTTGGTAACAACTATCATTTAATGTGCATTCTTATGAATTTGAAAATGTACACAGATGATTTTTGAGTTCCCCTTCCAATTCACTGTGGCCACATGACTGACTTCTGACCAAAAAGAATGTGTGCGTCGGGGTGAGGGTGGTAGTGGGCCCAGATCCTGGCCTGTCTGTAAGGACCCCTCCATCCACCAGTGACAAACTTTCTATAGAACCCTTTTCAGTATATGTAACTTTCAGAAAACAAAGCTATCTATAAATGCTCCACAAACATTTATACTGTTCCTCTGTTGGAGTTCACCTCCATATAAATTAGATATCTTGCTCAAACACTAGTCTGCCAATCACAGAATGAATGCTTGAGCTATAAACTGCTACTCAACTATATCAAAACAGGTACCAGATATATAAATAAAAAGAAACATTCAAAACTCTGAAATTAATGATGATACCTTTTGCTACTAGCTAGCAAGGCCAACTGCCATCAGAGGACTTTCTATTGACCATTCTATTTGGGGAGGGAATCTTGTCAAATTTGTCCAGTGGGAGTCAACAGTGGACCTTCTCTCTGCCAGAATGCCTCATCCAGCTTGCTGATTTATGTCGTCATGATGGCAAAGACAGGCACCATGGTGAGGGTGTGTGAGTGATACCTCAGTGTCACGAGGTCCCTAATCAAAATGCTCTTCCAGTGTCACAGAGCTGTCTGCTCTCATCTGCTTCTATTTTCTTCGTCTTCATGATTAATCCATGTAATTAAGGAAATATTAGTTATTTCCTAAAATGACAGGTTGCTCATTTTATATCGAGCTATTTTCATCAGTCAGTATCAAATTTTCCTACACATAAGATATGAATTTATTCTTTTAGATCACTAGCATACAACAATAAACATGAGCAGGTTTAGAAGGCAAGCAGAAGTTTTTATTTGAAAACTACAAAAATTAATTACTACAAAATTTTAAGGTTTGCTATGCAGGGGATATGTTTCTTTTTTAGGCTGACTACAAGAAACCTAAGGTAGTAATTCAATGCTACTAAAAAACATGTATGTGACCAGTTTTCAAAAGCCTATAATTTCTTTAAGTATCTGAACAGATACTATTGTTTTACAAAGTATTTTTTTCACAACAAAATTCTTTGATTTTTATATTCTAGATTTTTTATGATATCTGACTGGTAATACTTAATATAAGCTTCTGAAAAGTGCCTTACATTTGTTCCCTGATTCAGAATTTCTGACTACTCCACCTGCTAGAGTCAGTTTGCCTATATGACGATACTTGCAAGGAAGCATGTTTAATCTCCTGCAAATTAAAGAGCTTCTGAAGACAATGACTTTTTAAATGTAAAGTTGCTGGAGAAAATACCTACATTGGAATACATTATTACTCTTTAGCAACATATTTCTATAATTCAGATGTTATAATTTAGACTAGTTAGCCCTCTGATTTTTATGTTGATTTTTTTATGAGACTTTACTGCGCTGATTTGTAAAGACTAAATTAATAAAGGTTAACCTTACCAGATTATGTAATGGAATACAGCTTTAGATTTCATTGCTTCCCCTTTCATGAAGGCTTTTTGGAAGTTATACTAAAAGTTTACATATGTACACCCATTTATTTAAAATTTTCTGTTTGCCTCTCATTTTTATTACACACTACTACTATTTTTTTTTTTTTTTTTTTGAGACAGGGTCTTACTTTGTAGTTCGGGTTAGTCCTGAACTCACTGTGTAGCCAGACAGACAAGCCTTGAACTCAGCAATCCTCCTGTCTCTGCCTCCTGAGTGCTGGGACTACAGGCATGAGTCACCACTCCCATCATTGTTGTATGTGGTTACCAGGATCGAACTAGGGTTATTGCACTTATAAGGCAGGCACTGGAACCACTGAGCTAAATCCTTGGCCCCCTCCTCTGCTTTTCTTTAAGAGAAACAATTACCAAGAAATGAAAGTGTATGTTAGGGATTTACAGCATTACAATAAAGTGAATTTCTCAAACATTCAAATAGATGAGTAATGATTTAGCTAATATTCAGTGACCCAACGGGCAATGCTCCATATTCTTTGAAAAATGAACCTGTGTGGCACACCAGAGGAAAACAGTTCTGCAGTGCCCTTTTCCTACCATCTTTGTCACAGATTTGGTTTTGGAAAATCCTATTTATTCTAGAATGAAATTTGTTTCTGCTCTTTTTCATAGCTGCTTCCTTATTTAGTGAGCAAAGTATGTTATTTACATATATAAATATGCTAAAGTAAAACCGCACTAATCTATATAATTAATATGAATAATCAGAAAGAGTTGACTTTATCATGGGCTCTATTTTGTATTTTTCCATTTCTACAGAAATTTCAGTTGATTATTTGAACACTAAGCTAAGTCTATGTACTTAAAAAAAATAAAACCAGATTTAGGATATTAGTAGTTCACAAATTTTAAAACATTTTAAATAATTTACTATCTTGGTATAGATCTTGCATAAAATTTCTTATTGGAACATGCTATTTTCTGCTCTACTATGCCTGGAGGGGAAGAACAACATTCTTTTCTGAAGTGTCTCAATGTATTTTTTTTTTTTGTATTTATACACCCTGTTCATCATCAGAGTAGACTAAAGCAGATATGGGAAACTATTGTTTCCAAATTAGTAAGTATGCTTTGAACCAGGAAATTGTGCTTTGCTTGCCAAAGGACCAGTGAAAAAGGGGAGAGAGGAGGAGGGAGAGAGGAGGCGTGACTTGTTCAGGTACAGTTACCGTTTTCGTCGTGACCGCCAGCTTCCGGTGTGCCCTGCCTCGGGTCCTCTTCAGGGGCCTCGGGATAAATGACGGCCGTGTCTTGTTGTTGCAAGAACTCTTCAACATTAGGATCATGGTTTTGCTCATTTTCTGCATCTGAGTCGCATTCATCTTCTTTTACTGGAAGAAATGAATTCTTTATAAAGAGCAATTTTATCAAGTTGTTTCAAAGTTTTTCTAAATAAGAGGTTATTTATCTTGAGAATACAAAGGCATTCTTGAAATCCTAGAACATATTTACTAAAGAGTGAAAATGAACTTTACTCGTCTTTTTGCTACCTCTCAAGTGCTTTTGTTTTTCGGGGAGAGAGTGTGAGAGAGTCTGAGGACTGTGCCTGGAGCCTCTGCACTCTGCTGCTATACGTCCACTCATTTTACTTTGTATTTGAATTTTTAAATTTTGAAACAGGGCCCATTAAACTGCGTAGTTACCCAATCTGGCCTTGGACTTATGATCCTGCCTCAGCCTCACAGAGTGCTGGGATTACAGAGATGTGCCACCTTATCCAGATCCTTACGCTTTATATACTTAAAATGCTATAAACGTTGGAAATTCCCATGTTATCCCTCTAATCTTTATGGTTCTATTCCATTTGAGTAATAAATAAAATATAAAGTAATATGGTGAACTGAAATGAAACAGTTCTTAAAAATCTCCTTAGCAACTTATCAAAATATTAGTTATACTTCAACTCTGAATCCTCTCCATATAAACCAGTCTTTCAGTTCAGTTATGTAATTTCTCAGAAAATGATCTGTAGTTAGACTTCTAATAGAGATATCAATCACATACATGCTGGTTTTCACTTCCTTTAGACTTTCCATATGAACAAGGCTGTTTAATCTCTATTTCTGCCTTGATGAGTGTCTAACTGTAGGACTAAGGCAGGTACATGTTTTCCTTGGATTTTCCTCCAAAGTGTTTTTGCGATGGAGGGGTGGCCCAGAGCAGGCCACAGCGCGAAGCAGCACTGCTGCACGGTGGCTTTCCATCTCCCCCACTGGCTTTAGGAGCTGGCCGGCTGGAAGGTGCGTCAACTAACAGGTGAGTGTGACTCCCCATGACTCACAGCTCAGTCTTCACAGGCTTGAGAAGGAACTGTCAGCTCTGAATTAGTAAGATGGCACTTCCTGGTAGACTGAAACTGGGCCAAATGAAAATGGTGATGTATGGGCAACTTTCTCTTTGACAGTCACTAGAACAGTCTTGCTAAATCTCCTACACAGCTACGCGTACCTGGCTTCCTCAGATGGTTACTTTTCAAAATCTGAGAATCAATGACATTGGTGCATAAAGCTTTTACTTTCTTTTAATAATACATATAAGCTACCGTATACTGGAAAATGTATTATTCAACCTGCCCCAATAGTCATTAAACTAAGCCGGGGTTCCTGAATCCATAAGTATGTGCAGAGAAGAGTGGATAACTTGCTTTTAGGAACTTCATTCCCAGATTCTCAACTTCCATGTGTACTTCTGGTAGCCCACAGATTCTTCTCTCTACTCCCCCTTTTATATAGTATTCTTTATCCTCATTTTCTTAGGAAAAACAGACAGGCATATCCTTCCATTCATCCACTCTATTAATTTGGTGTATTAATATACCAGATAGTGGTATGTATACCAGAGTGTGGAAGAAGAAAAGTTTGGGGAAATTGCTCTTCATTGACCATTCAAAGCAGCATAAAACCTCTACAGGTTTTCTAGTCTTTCCTGTTTATAAACATTTCTACGAGTTGGAAAGCCTAGTAATTGACATGGGGTAGTTTATTCCTAACTGGGAAGCTGAAATCAACTATATACTAACAGGGACAGAAGTGAGGGAAATTTCCTTTAATGACCTCATGTACTATAAACTTCCCACTATTAAACAGCTTCCTGCTCTCCAGGAATCTGATGAAAGAAAAGAGAACGTACTCAAACACCATCCCATTCCTAGGTGCTAGTGTTAGCTGAAAAGGAGCACTGCTGGACAGCTAGAGTGGTACAGGCCAATGACGCGGAGCCTTCTCACTACGAACTGTCTTTCAAATTATACTACATCAAACTCATGAAATTTACATTTGATGTGATTTCTTAAGATTCCATATACTAAGTCTGACACATTATTCTAATAAAACTATTACAAAATGTTAGTATTTTCTACATTCCAGTAATAAACATGTACATGAAATACACATAAGTATAGGCAGCTTATATATATATATAGCATACACATATACATATATATATGTGAAACTGTGGAATGAGTTTAAAATAGTATACATTTTTCAGAAACACACAATCTGTATTTCATATATGATACAATATTTGCTTCTGCAGTAGGCTATATATCAGGTTAACTGTTAGTAATCTTGTGTCTTGGAGACAGAAGATTTTTGACTATAAAAATTAGGCCCATAACACCTTAGCTTCATTGAGCAGTTTTTATATTTATTTATATATCTTCAATTTAATGTTAGGTATTACACATAAAATTCCTTAATGTATACTAATAACTATTTGCTGGGAAAAAGGAAGACACATTGTTTTTTTTCCTTATAATAGACAGTTTGACTTGACAAGTATAGCCATGATACCTCCCTTTGAAAGTTAGGTTACTAGGCTGAAATTTTCAAGGTTTTAGGTAAAGTATTGACCAAAAGGGCATGTGGGAAAATAGAGGGATTGATATGAGTCACAATTGGCAACTTTTGAATAGAATAAAAAATATTTTAAAATTGGTATATTGTTTGCATCAAACTAGCAATTAACAGGCTAATTATGCAACCATTAAAGAAAAAAAGACTATTTAAAATGTCTTTAAAAAAATAAAATTCTAAGCAGCATTTACATTTATTCACTATTATGATATACATGGTTTCTGTACCAGAAATGGCCAGCTGATGTACAAGTACATGTCTCTTTTGCTCAAATTCATTTAATATTTTTAAAATAAAAAGGTGGTAAAACTTTAAAGTTTTTAGAAGATGCTACCTTTTTTTTTGCACAGGACACTGCATTCTAAAACTTTTACAATCAGACTCTGATGTATATCACTATTTTTCAAAGTGTGAAAAATTTTGACACACTTCAAGCCTATTTTTAACATTAATTTGATATTGTAGTTTTTTAAAAAAATCATGAAGCTGAAAATTTTTAGCATTCTTAGTACTTAGTAGACTTTATTTTCAAAATGTGTGAATTTAGCAAAATGCTTTTTTTCTTACTATGCATGTGTAAATGTTTCTAACCTGGCTTCCCCCTTCTCCAGTGATATAAAGAATTGTGCCATTGGGGCCAAGGATTTAGCTCAGTTGTTCCGCGCCTGCCCTACAAGTGCAAGGGCCCGGGTTCGATCCCTGCTAACCACAAACAATGCCAGTGTGGATACTCACGCCCAGCAGCAATCAGTACCAGATATCACAGTGCTGAGCGTGGTGGCTCACGACAGTAGGGCCAGCCTGAACTACAAAGTGAGACCCTGTCTCACAAAAAAATATTTTTTTGGTATGTAATTTGATGTTTACATTAAATGTAACATTATATATATGGCCAAAAAAAAAAAAAAAAAAAAAAAAGAGTGCACACAGGAAAATAAGAGGGATTCTTCAGTAGAAAATGTACTGGCAAAAATACTGAAATTAACCATATTTCAATTTCCCCAACCAGAAAGTTGAGAAAACAACAAACTCCACACAGGTTTAATAAATCCTTTGGTGAGGAGAGAAGTATCCATCAACACTCTCTGGGTATCTTCCAGAGAATGAGAGAGCAAATAGTTTTAATGATTGGGAACAAATCTACATGCAAGTAAGGTTGTTTTTGAATTTTGTTTTCAATAAAACTGAAGGAGTACTTAACTGAACTGTTTGCCATAGAGTATTGAAATATTTTTGATGGATAAACCTAACTACTGGTATATAAGTCTGAAGATGTATAAAAATTTGAGAAAATGTGGTAAATGAAAATACAAACAATATTAAGTACTTTGCCTTTTAGAAGTTAATATAAGCTATTACATGAAGTAAATGAAAAATACTTTAGCACATTTAGTCTCATTTTCAGTAACATTATTTACTAGTATGTGTAATTAATATGATTAACTATGACCACTCTTTAAATCTTAAGATTGTTGTGATTCCTGGAAATTAAAGAGAAATTTCAATTTCACTTTATATATGTATCTTTCTTATAATGAAACCACAGTTGATCAAAAATACATATCAGTATAAAATGCTACAGGGTACATAAATGGCAGATACAAGCAAGGAAGACAAACTATCCTGCCATATTTCTGACCCTACGAGATTATTCAGCCTTTTAGTGAGTAACAAATGGTATTAAATTGTTATGGCTATTACAGCTAAGGGTGATGTTAAAATTGGCAATGTTTGTATTATGTTAGAAATTATTACTGCTTAAGATAAAAACATTTTAGATATACTATAAAATTTGGGTGACAATTACAGTAGTCCTTAGAGCTGTTGTGGAGGACTGAATTAATGTGCTGTACAATGGTTGTAAGGAAAATACCTTTTTTTTTTGGAGACAGGGTCTCACTTTGTAGTTCAGGCTGGCCCTGAGCTCAGCCTCCAACTCATATCACAGCAATCCTCCTGCCTCTGCCTCCCGAGTGCTAGGATTACAGGCGTGAGCCACCACGCCCGGCACTGTGGTATGTAGTAGTGATTGCTGCTAGGGATGAGTCTCCACGCCCAGTATTGTATGTGGTTACTGGGGATTGAAGCAGGCCCTTGTGCTTGCAAGACAGGCATCAGAACCACTGAGCTAAATCCCCGGCCCCTGTAAGGAAAATTTCTAACAGTCCTACTGTGAACATCATAATCTGACAATAGACAATCTCGGTTCTTTCCATTAAACTACCCTGTCTCTGAGAACTCAATTTACCAAGCCCAACTGTAAGTGGAAATCTTAAGTTGTGTAGTTTTACCCAGAATTTAAAGTGTTGGAATGTGAACATCATGACAAGGTCAATTACAAAGAAATTTCTTAGTCTTAACACTACTAAACATATATTTAAGTATTAGAGAGATGGGTAAATACACAGAAATACGTAACGGTAATTTAGATTTCTTTTCGATAGTATGAAATTCAGAGCTGATTGTCAAAGTAGAGAATTGTAGCACTGTAACCACTTTTCAAAGTATAGAACAACAGATTCCAGAGGGCAAACATCTCATATAAAGACCCACATTTTTTATTTAGCCATCTATGTCTCTATATCTATCTATACCATACCTAGCTGTTTTTGGAAATATATTTCCGCACACACTTCCTCCAACCTATACTCTCCATTTCTGAAACTTTGTAAAACTGCTGACTGTATAAACAAAAAGGGGACTTCGAAGGAACAAAGAGTGTTTGGGTGACTATCTCACTCTCTGAATACTAAACTCAGCCTATAGTTTTCTCTTAGCTTCATGAATAGCAAGAGGAAGCTGGCTACAGAAAAGATCTGACAAAGTTCTGAACTAATGACAGTGACCTTTGTACAGTGTTTTTGTCAGCATGTTATTCCATGAAAGTCAAGGAAGTACCAAAAGCAAAGGCAAAACCTAATTTTGCAGTCTGACTTAAAAGCCTCAAGTTTAATTTTCCAACACTTACTGGCGCTTTATCAAATCCCTGCTTGCACGCCTCTCCTCCTGTCCCACGAGAGTGATGCAGGAGGGAGCACTTTCTTGGGGTGGGGTGGGGTGGGAGAAGTCTTACAGTTTAGTAGCAACTTCAGTGACAAAAGGGTACCTTGCCTTTCAGGTGTGATCTCTGGGGAAATTTATGTATTATTCAGTATTTCAAGCTGAAATAATCAATTCATATTTGTAACAAAAAGCAAACTGTGAGGATCAAATGTTGTCAACTTAGAACTATGGGTGTCTTATTTGATAGTTTTTTTGTCTAAAACTCTGGTAAGAGGGTAATTGTAAGCCATCAAAGTTTTAACATTAGACATGTAAAAACACATTCTTTTGTGCTTAGTATTACCAGTTAAGAACAAGTATTCAGTTTAAATATCTGACAACAAGCATACGTAAATACATCATTCATGTAGGTTTCACACAATCCAGTTAAGGGAGGAATGTACAATCTTAGCACCATAAATTATTACGTGTTCCACTATTGATTAATTCATTAGGGAATCACCTTTAATCAATAGAGATTCATCTTTGTGTTTTGTAAATGACTGATAGGTAGGAGTGCTAATACTTACACTAGAGGTGAGAGATTTTATACCCAGTGTTCATGAACCACACTCACATTCTGTAGTGGAAGATAATTTACAGAATTTATGATACTGCAAAAATGTACCTCAAAGTAAAAAAACTATAAATATTACTAAATCAGGAGGAGAATGGATTAAATTTAGTTCAAATGGATAACAGAAACATCTAAGACAATACAAAATATACTGCTTTTGAGTATAGTATTTGAGGAAAAAAAGTTTTTTTTTGAGACAGGGTCTTGCTTTGTAGTTCAGGCTGCCCCTGAGCTCAGCCTTGAACTCACAGCGATCCTCTTGCCTGTGCCTCCTGAATGCTGGGATTACAGGAGTGAGCCATCATGCCCAGCACTGTGGTAGTGGTTTTGATTGTTGGTGGGCATGAGTCTCCACACCTGGCATTGTTGTATGTGGTTACCAGGGATCGAACCCTCGCCCTTGAGGAAATGTTTTAATAATTTGGAATTCATCTTTCAAATTTACATTTTAACAGTTCTACCTGGTTTAGGGGATACAATAAAAAATTTCTCATACTGTTGTACAGAAGATCTAAAATTTTTGCTTCTTAAATCTGATCTGAATCCACTATAGAAGAATAGCCTTAAAAGTCAAGAGCACGAACTTTCAGTCACCTTGAAGCAAATTTCCTTGTTTACTGTAATTCAACTTCATTTTGACCTCTGCAATCACAGAAATCATAGGGAAAAAAATTGCTTCTTTTGTTCGCTGTGATATATTCACTCAATTTATCAATATTCATGATTTTCATCTAGTTTATAGATAACTCATGGTATTTGCTTGTATTTTTCTCCTTGGGGTTCTCATGGGCAATTCAAAGAAGGCCCTGATAAGTATAATGAAATTCAAAATAGCTAGTAGATACATTTTTGTAACTTTGGCAAAATATATGATATAAATTCAAGTCCTCATTCAAATGGTTTTGTATTATCAGTAGGTTGTACTTATTATTCTTATGGGATGGAAAATTTATTAAGTAAATCTGTAAATTTATACTATATTTAAACAATATTAGCATCTACCTTTTAGTCTAGTGCCCAATATGTTCTAGTGGTTAAACATTTAAAAGGGACATGATAAAAGAGGAAACAGACCAAAATCAGGACTGATAAATGAAAAAGCCAGTCAGAAAAGACCTCCTTCAAAGACTGTAACGTTAGAGAAAATAGCAAGAGTACCTGTACACCCTGCTTCATCTGCCTGAGCTTCAGGCCCCAGGATTTCTTGTCCTTCCTTTCCTGCTGAAATCAAAGGACAAGGGATTAAATGATACATGTGTCAGAAACATTTTAACTTCTAGAACTCTAAAAAGGAAACTTTCACTTCAGATTACTGGATTTTTATTTTTTTGTATTAGCATATGGAGATTTTAGATGTCTACTTAATGTAGTAGGATAGTTTATATTCTTCATTTCTTTTTCCAGAGCACAATTTCTGTGTTGTAGGTACTGTGCTAGATATTTAAAAATCTACAAGTTAAAAATGCAAAACAAGACTTGCAGCTTGGAGAAATTAAATGCGCCCATAGACACACAGCTGTCAGACAGAATCTGAATGCAGCTTGGACCGACACCAAAGCCCACTTCACACTACCTTTCTCCTTGCCTAGCTGGAGGACTAGGGAAGCAGAACAGTGGAACAAGTGTCATCCCTGTGCCCAGAGTCACCAGCTCAGGGACTGTGCTCTTTTATTTACCATTTTCACTGCTGATAAATAATAATTATAATGGCTGTACTGAAATATTTTACATGTTTGTTATTGTCCCTTGCCACCTCTTAGTATTCTACACAGAGTAGATTCAGAATAACTATTTTAGATTCATGCTTTTTGGCAAGCAGAAATTTTGTATATTTGGCTACTTCTTAGTTTTTCAGGAGCATTACGCACATATCAAAGAGTTAAGTGCTCCTTCAACTACAGACTATGTGTCATCATTGTAATTAGAATAGTCAACTATATTGTGACTTAGTACAACTTTTATCTGGATGCCAAACAGGACAGACAAGAATTCTGACTTAGGGACACAAAGTGGCAGCGCAGTGGCAGCAGCAGAACTTCTGCAGGAGCCAGGGTGACTGGAGGTTACCTGCGGCCCACGGGGCACAGGCCCACAGGCAGGGAGGAAGACAGAGGGCGTGATACAGAAGACACAGGTCCCACCATGGAGGAGACCACATGACACCACAGACTGGCAGGCAGCTGCCAGCTGGGAGCCAAAGTAAAACTCAATTTTCTGCGCACAGGGAACTGGAGAACTGCATCGGGACCAAAAGAATCCCCTACACCTGGAAGCAGCAAGGGACGTGAGAGACAATGCTTCCGGAGCTGTCCTGACCTTGGAGCAAGTGCCCACAGCTCTCACAGGACAAGTGCAGCAGGAGCGGGCAGGGACGCCACAGCAGCGCAGGGTAAGTGAGACAGGCCCAGCGTGGCTCCTGGCTGCTCCGTCCCACCACGTTGGGGGGGGGGGCAGGGAAGGACAGTCATGGAGAGAGTCCGGCTGAGAGGCTGCTGGGAGCAGAGGGCCAGCTGCACCCGAGTCACACGGAGCTGCAAGCGCTGGCTGGGGCTGCATTCCCACTGTGCACACTGTGCCCGGGCAGGTGCCACCTCAGACTTGTAGCGTAACAGCCTGGTTCGAACTTCACTCCTCCATCTAGGCCGCGGAAGAGTCACATGTCTAAAACAGTAGTATCTGAGTGTACTTTTTCATTTTTTTTACTTTAAAAAATTATTCTGTATTTTCGTCCTTCTATCCATTTTTCTCCATGCTTTTACCCTGTGTGAGCCTCCCACAGATGGGTGCTTCTCTTCCTCTTTTTTTCCACATTTTTTAAAACCCAGTTTTCTGTTATCCTGTCTTACTTTTCTCATTGCTGAGACAAAATACCCAACACCCAAAGCTAAAGGGGAAAGGTCTTCTTTTTTTTTTTTTTTTTTTGAGACAGGGTCTTGCTTTATGTTAGGCTGATCCTGAACTCAGTCTCAAACTCAGAAATCCTCCTGCCTCTGCCTCCCGAGTGCTGGGGTCAGAAGTGTGAGCCACCACGCCTGGCACTGTGCTATCTGATTCTGACTGCTGGTGGGTGTGAATCACCATGCCCAGCATTGTTGTATGTGGTTACTGGGGATCAAACTCAGACCCTTCCAGTTGCAAGGCAGGCACTGAGCTAAATCCCTGGCCCAGGGAAAGGCTTTTTTTGGGGGTTCACAGTTTGTAGAACTTTCACCTCTAACGCTGGGTGACAGAAGAGGGGCACCACAGAGGAGAAAGAGTCCAGGGAAAAGCAGGCCAGCAGTAGCAAAGCAGCCCCCATCCTGTCCCTTATATTCCATCCAGACTGCACGCCCTTCGGCAGGTACCTTCCACCCAGAATGGGCGGTAATCAAACACACTGTTCCCACTGCCTCACTAGATCCAGCCACTGCCGAGAAGCCCCACTTTCCCTTTTCTACATATACAACACAAACACATCCCCCCCCGCTCTTTCCTCCCTGGCATTATCTGGTCCCCAATCCTCTGGTCTTTAGATAACTGATTCTATAAAATTCCCATGAATGTCATTTTGGGGTTGTTCAGATGCTTAACACAACTGAAGATTTTTTTCTAGGCTTATGCCTCATAACAGTCTTATGTTGTTTCTTTAAGGTAACTTCTACTTTTGGATACATTCAGCAAAGGGATTTGTACCTGTACAAGGTACATTTTGATCCTCTTTTTTTCCCCATTGCTTTCTCCTTCCTTCAACCTCTTTTCTCTTATTTACAAAACTTGGTTTCCATTTTACCCTTTTTTCTAATTTTTTAACCTTTTCTTTCCTCCTCCCCAGTTTTCCTTTCCTTTTAAACAATTTCTTCCTCTTCTACAATACCTGTTACACATTTTGGTCTTCACTTACACTCTGTTTCTCGCACCAGAGAAATGGTTAAATATTTATATGTATTTGTTCAATAATCTCACTTCAGAGTATGGTCTGAAGGTGAATCCATTTACCTAGAAATCTCTCAAGTTTACCTTTATGATTAATATTCCATTGTATAAAAGAAAACCATCTTTTTATCCACTCATCAGCTGATAAGCATTTAGGTGTTTCCAAGATTTAGCTATTACAAATTGTGCTGGTATAAATATGGGTGCACATATATTACTGTTTTTAATTATTTTTAGGAAGATCCACAAAAAGGGGATTACCTGAGTCAAATGAGACCTCTAATCCTAGTTTTTTTTGAGGAATCTCTCACTGATTTCCATGGAGGTTGAGCCAGTCTACATTCCCACCAAAAGTGGATAAGGATTGGTTCCTTTATCTCTATAATCCAGCCAACAGTCATTCTTTCTGGAGTGAGATGGAATCTCAGTGCTGTTTTAATCTGCATCTCTCAAATGACCAGTGATGCTGAACATCTCTTCATATACTTAATGTTAGTGCTTTTTCATCTGAGAAGTATATATTTACCTGAGAGGCTCATTTTTGAATTGAGTTTTTCAATTTGGGGAGGTCTGAGTTTTTTCAATCATTACATATTCTACATATTAATCTTTTTTTTCTAAGGAACAACTGGCTAATTTTTTCTCTGTTTGTGGATTATTTTTCCTATTAGTGATTTACTTTGGTGTGAAAAAAGCTTTTTAATAAGTTGGGATCCTAGTTATTCTTTGCAATGTTTGTGTGACTGGGGTTTTGTTCACGATGTCTCTGCTTACATCTTCAAAATCTCTACCTATTCTTTCTTCCCAAAGATTTAGTGTTTCTGTTGTAATATTTAGGTCTTGGATTCATTTTGATTTTAGTTTAGTGCATGGTGAGAGGTATGGGTCTAGTTTTAGTCTGTGGCACACAGAAAGCCAGTTTTTTCAGCACCCTTTATTAAAGGAGGGTATCTTTCAGTGAGTGAGAATGTGCTTGTTTCTGCATTTTCTAGTCTGATCCTCAGGTCTTGTTTTTTTGACAGTTTCATTTTTTTTTAATCATAGTAGCTTGATAGTATAATTTCAAGTCAGGGACTGTGATGTCCTCTGCTTTGCGTTTGTTGTCCAGAATTGTTTTTGATATTCTAGGTCTCTTCTGGTCACAAATGAATTTTAGGACTGTTTCTCTTAATTTTGTGAGATTATATAATAGTATTTTGACTAGGACTGCATTAAATCTGTACAATAATCTTGGAAGTAAGGCCATGTTCACTAAGTTGGCTCTTACTAAAGAGCAATGGGTATCTTTCATTTTCTGACAACCTCTTTGATCTCCTTTTTCAGACTGATTAAGTATTTCATTTTTTCAATCTTATTGTGAAAGATATTTTCCTAATTTTTCTCTGTTATCTGTGTACATGAAGGCTATTGATGTTTGAGAGTTGACTTGGCATCCATGTAAGCTACTGAATTTGGTCATTAAACCACCAAGAGACTTAGATTCTTGGAGGTCTTCTATATACAGTATCACATCAAAGAAGCTACTTGGGAATCACATGTGAAACTGTCTCATTGGAATATTTAATCTGTGTTCTCGCTGGACGTCTTATGGGTTTGATTTTTGTAGTTTCTTGATTTACTCAGTGGTGGGGTCATGCTATGTTCTTTTATGATTTCCTGTGTTGATCAGGCTGTCAGGTCTGTGTATTTGTGCTCTTACCGGCTTTGATAGAATGGGTGTCTTACATCCTCCCCCTTATCTCAGTTCCTGACCTAGTGTCTTCACCTCAGCCTGTGATAATATTGGTAATATCTTTAAATTCTTTTTCTAAACACACAAACTCCTCCTCTTACACTTAGCTCCCTCACCCTTACTCCAGTGTTCTCTAGCATCATTCCTCCATCTTCCCCATCCTAACCCATTGGCTCCTCCATATTTTATCTTGTTCATTGTCCTCCTAATAAGCAGGTGTGACAACCAAACAATCACCAAGTAAACCCACTTTCTCCCATGTCTTGTCCTTGTCCCCAGAAAATATCCTCTGAAAACCCTAAACACTTAACCCTTTAAGTTAACTAAAACTGTTCCCATAAAACCAGACCCCATATCACCCTTTTCTTCTCAGTTACCACTATTCCCCCATTCAAATCTCTCCAGCTATCCCATTACTTAAACAACAGGAATAAATACTAGCACCGGACATACAAAGATAAACAGTATTCATGGGGAGGCAACATCCTCCCATTCTCCTCACCCCACCAACCTCATTGCAGACCAACGACAAACAATAAACTGTTATACTGTGCACTGAGAGCAGAGAAGGGAGGAAGTGTAACTCCAGGACTATCCTAAAGAGTGTTGTAAGAGTGAATGTATAGTTGCTGTTATAAGCCCAAGTAATTCTATTACTTTATCTATTGATAAAACACAGGGACAGAGTTGAAGTCACTTAAAGTAAATAAAAGAAGTAAATACCAGCATTGGACACTTCAAGCTGAAAATCATCTATAGGGAGGTAACCTCACACTGAAAATCTCCGCACAAGGGACACAAGCTCCTCACTTCTCTAGACCCCAACTGGCAGCAAACCTCCCCCCAAAATGAGAGGCAAAGGGGGGCCATATAAAATATTATATATATATGTATACACACACACATATACAGATACACACAGGATAATGGAGAAACAAGGAAATAGATCTCACAACCCCAACCTCAACTTTCCCAAGGCTGAGCAGGAGGTTGCTAAGGGAAAAGAAAACAAATACCAAATAACAAATATATGAAAAGCTTAGAAGAGATGAAGAAAGAGGAATGAAGAGAAGTTCACAGCAATTTCCTTATTGGGTGCCTCATAAGATGGTAAAAATTGGACAAGCTAAGTAAACAAAACAGTTCGAAATTTAAATGACATATTAAATCAGGATATGGAATACTTAAAAAGATGCCAGATACTTGAACTAAAAAACTATACAATTCAAATAGTACAAAAATGACCAATATGAAGACAGATTATCTGATTTTGATGACAAAATAGTGAATTATGACAAAGAGCTCAAAGAAGTGAAAAAGAAAATTGGAGTACAATCATGTAGCAGCCACTAGATGACAAGACGACCAATGTAAGGCTAGTGAAAAACTGGAAGATAGCACAGATGGATGCCCTTACATGCTTACAAAAATCATGGAAGGAGAGTTAGACACTATAAACAAGCAGTGCTTATAGGACACCAAATAGTTATGATGAAAAAATAAACTCAACGAGACATATCTTTAAGTCACTAGATAGCCAGAAAAATCATATTTTTAAAGATAAATATATTAGAATCCAAGCAGACTTCTCAGCACAAGCCCTGAGGCCCAGAAGAGAGGTATTTCAAACCTAAACAGCAAGTAACTTCCAACTCAGATTAATGTACCCAGCAAAGTTCTCCTTCAAAACAAAATATCTCCATGGGAAAAAATAAAAGCTCAGGAGATAGATGAGTGCTAAAATAGCTTTAGAGAAAAATACTTAATATTCTCAAAAGAAACAACAGATCAGACACAGCTTAAAACACAGAAAAAACCAGTAAGATCAATGGGTAAGAGCAACAAAAATATCAGTAAAGAAAAACAAAGGCTGCACTAACAGAGGAAATGACAGTCAATGACCAATATAGCTTAGTGTAATATCTCTCACTATTAATGGATTCAACTCCAATTAAAAGACACAGACTAGCAGACTGGATCAAAAGGCTAAATCCAACAATCTGTTGCAAACAAGAAACTCATCTAATCCAAAAAGACATTTGTACACTACAAGTAAAAGGACAGAAAACCACTCATGAGCCAGGATCCCTAAAATAAGCAAAGGCAGCAATTCTAACATCAACTGTAAGCTAAAACTGATTAGAAGAGACACTGGAACAATCCAACGAGCTATAACACTGGTAAATAAATATACCTGCAATCATAGTAGGAGATTTTTAACATCCCACTGTCCAAAAGATATAGAACAATCAAAAAACCAATGGAAATTTTAGAGCTGAACCACAACCATGAACACATCAACTTAATGGATATAAACAGTATTCTACCCCTCTAAAACATAAGGTATATTCCTTTCAGCAGTGCATGGTACTTTTGCCAAAACAGATCACATACTAGTCCACAAACCCTCCTTAACTAGATATAAAAGTACTGAAATCACCCCATGCATAATATCTGACCACTCTGCAATGAAAACAGAAATCCATGATAGAAGAAATGTTGGAAAAGGCAAAAGCTCCTGAAAAGTTAACAATGTACACCTAAACTACCAGTGGGTCACAGAAGAAATCAAAGAGAAAATTTTAAAAATTTTCTGGAAGTTAAAGACAATGAAGGTATAACCTCTGGGACACTATGAAAGCAGTTCTAAGAGGAAAATTTATTGCAGTGAATGCTGATATTAGAAAGACAGAGCAAGCTCACACCGACAACCTATAGGAAATTTAAAAATATTCGAGAAACAACAAAACAAACCAGCCGTAAAAGAAATTAAGGAGGGAAGTATAAAAACAAGAGTGGAAATAAATGAAATTGAAACTAAAAAAAAAAGTTTAAAAAAATGAATCAAAGAGCTGATTCTTTGAAAGAATAAATAAAATAGATAAGCCCTGAGCCAGATTTACCAGGAGAAAGCAATAAAAGACTCATATCAATGCAGCTTGAAATGAAAAAGGTGAAATCACCACAGACACTGGAAATTCAGAACAGTATCGACAGTGGTACCTCAGTTCATGAACTTAATTCTTTCCATGTCTCTAGTCACAAACCAAATTGGTAAGTACTGAACCAGATTTTCCTATAAGGTAAACCTAATCACTGAATTTGATCTGTTTGTGACTAATATTGTGAAAAGCATTAGATTTGTGAGGTGATATTGGTGTACTTAAAAAATTATATTCCAACAAATTAGGTAATTTTGAACAAATGGACAGATTCTTAGACACACATTACTAAACCTAACCCAAGAAGACATAAATATTCTTAACAAGCTAATATCAAGCAATAAAACTGATACAGTAATGAAGTTACCAGGTAAAATAAAAGTGTAAGACCTGAAAGAATCATTGTTGAATTCTAAAAAATGTCTAAGGATTTAAAAAATCACCAAGACCCCTCAAGCTCTTCAAATAAACTGAAATGGTTGGAGTGTTCCTAAACTCATTTATGGAAACCAGTATCATCGTGATCCCAAAACTGGATAAAGATCCAACTGAAAAGGAAAATTATAGGCAAAAACTCTTGACAAAATATTGTCAAACAGAATGCACCATATTATAAAAAAAAATCATACATCATCAAATAATTTTCATCTCAGATGTGCAAGGATGGTTCAACATCTGTAAGAATATAAATGTAGTACATAAGCAGTAGCAAGGTTAAAAATCCATATTATCAATGGGTGCAGAAAAGGCTTTCAATAAGATTCAACATCACTTCATGATAAAAACCCTGAAGAGAACAGGTATAGAGAGGTCATACCTAAACATGATAAAAGCTACAAACCAATAGCCAACAAAATACTAAAGGCATTTCCCATAAAATCAAGATGACAACAAGGATGTCTACTCTTATCTCTAATATTCAACACAATAGCTGAAATATTAGCCAGAGCAGTCAGGCAAGAGAAGGAAATAAAAGGGACACACACAGGAATAAAAGAACTCAAATTAACATTTTTGGCAGATGACATGATACTCTACACAGAAGACCCAAAGAATTTCACTAAAAACTTAAGTATTATGCAACTTCAGTAGTGTAGAAGGATGCAAGATCAACATACAAAAATCATTAGTTTTCATGAACTGCAACAATGGACAAGATGAGAAAATTACAAAAATAATACCATTCACAGTGGCCTCAAGAAAAATGAAATAACTAGGAATTAACCAAGGAAGTGAAAAGCTTCTACAAAGAAATTATAAAGTGCTACTGCTTACGTACTACATTTATATTCTTACATATGTTGAACTATCCTTGCACAGTACTCTTAAAAAACGAGGTTGAAGAGGACATCAGCAAACGGAAAGATATCGTCAAAATAGCCATATTCCCAAAATTGTTATACAAATCAATGAAGTCCCAACTTCACAGACATAGAGAAGACAATCCAAAACTCATATGGAACCAGAAAAGACAGTAACAAAAGCAGTTTTGGGGAACAGGAGCAAACCAGGAGGGATACCAATATCTGACTTCAGGCTATACTATAGAAAGCAATAGTGATTTTTAAAAAAAGCGCCTAGTACTGGAACAAAAACAAACACATGGATCAGTGGAACAGAACTGAGATACAATGAGCTATTAATCTTTGACAAAGGTGCCAAAAGAATAAGGCGCAGGAAAAATAGTCAATTCAACAAGTTGTGTTGTGAGAACTGGCTGTGCAGAATATTGACAAGGGGCCCTTATGTTTCATCATGTACTAAATTAAAATCAAAATGGATCAAACAGCTAACATTAAAACAAATACTAAACTTATTATAAGGACATTTTGTCGATAGAAACTGAACTGCACAAAAAATAACAGCAAGGATCAACAAATGATACATATTAAAGTTTGTGCAGAGCAAAAAAAAAAAAAAACAGTGAAGAGACAACCTAATATCTAGAATACTACACAAAGAATTAAAAAATATACGCCACCTAAAATTAAAGATCCAATCAAGGGGCAAGAGAAATGAACAGATACTTCACAGAAGAAGAAACAAAAATGATTAATTAATACATGAAAAAATGCTCAACATCTCTTGCCATCAGAAAGAATACATCTTACTCCGGAAACAATGGCAGTTATTAAGAACTCAAATGCTAGTGAGGCTATCATGAAAAAGGAACCTTATTTCATTATGGCTGGGAATGTAACTAGTATAACTATTATGGGAATCAATATGAAGATTTCTCAAAGAACTGAAATTAGAAATTTCATATAACCCAGCCATCTTACTGCTTTCCCAAAACACTTAGGACATCAATGTTTATAGCAGCACAATTCATAACAGCAAAATCCTGGAAAGAGCTTGTATAACCATCAACAAATGACTGGATAAAGAAAAGGGGGAATTTATACCCAGTGGGACACTAAGAATGACATATTTGAGACATTCATAAAAAATGGATGCACCTAGAAAATGTTAAGTGAAATAAGCCAGACACACAAGTTTAAATATCATATGGTATTTCTCAGTTGAGTAAGGCAAAGTACAAACAAAGAGAATAACAAAGATGGACAAAGGAGGACAAGGAGGTAGATCTCTTTCAATAGGGAAATAGTTCAAAGGAAAGGGCATGAAGAGTGAGGTGGAAGGGAAGGAGAAATAAATATAATAAAGATATGGTATGTACAGGAACCTAATATCAATTAATGTAAACATTATATGCCATAACATGAACTAAGATGAATAACAAAGATCGAGAATAGGACAGGGGAATTAGAGGGGGAAGGTAAAGAAACTGTGGTTTATGCATGTAACCACCCCACAAAATGACTAAACTACACAAATTGCAAACATGTACTAATAAAACTTTAAAAATGCTGATTTATAGTTCTAAATTTTATTGAGAAATAGAGCACTAATTAAAATCTTTCCATCAAGTTAAGGCATATATTAGTGTTTTCGATTATCAGAATATGCTCAGGCGGCTTAACTTTTATAGAAATACTTAAAGATGATCGATGATCACTTTATGAAAAATAGCTAATATATGTGCAAATTTTTATACCAATATAAAATGCTGTCTCATTTAGATGAGATTAACAGTTGCCAAAATTCTCACTTTATACTTCTCATCAGCAAAATGACACTTCAAAATTTTCTTCAGAGCTTACAAAACTATAGGATAAACACCTGTGTTTGCTAAGTAATTTTAATCCTAACATCTACCTCCTTTTCCCTCTCTAATGTGTCTACCTCAAGCCAAAGTAATAAATAATATGTCAATGAGTAATTATAGGATGTTAATATAGTTATTATTTACTGTGTACTTAAGTTTTTATTTTTCCTCAAATGAAAATCAAAAGTTAAATTACTACTTGCTAAAATGACATTTTTAACAATTTTCTACTTGTAATTATTATAGTTAATTAAAAACTGCTATTCGATTACTTTATTTAATTCTGCTTTCAATTCCTGCTTGGGCTAAAGTCAGGCTCTTTAGATGAATATTTCACACAGTTTGGACTCTAGTCTGAGAGTAAAGACCCACAGTTAAAAAAAAAACTAGAATGCTTTACTTTTACTTGTTATTGGGGGTGGAAATTTGACTGAAAAATAAGTGTCAGGGTGCCTGCTGAAGAGAAACTCTCCCAGTGCTGGCTATGGCATGAACATTCACACAGCGGGTGCTGCCCAGGAAATAGGACCCTTCCTGCTTCCGCAGCAGACCGTGAGGGTGCACTCAGAGGCTGCTCCAAATGTTTGTTGCGCAGCATCCTCCCTCACGTGTTCAGATCATGCCTCTAGTTTAGGAGAATGAGTAACATAATAAAATCTACTTGCCCACAGGACTTTTTCTTGTAAGACAATAATGTCAACACATTATGATGGGTTAAACTAAATGCAATTTAAAAATAAACGTGAGAAAGCTCCTAAGGCTTCTGCTTTAGTTTAAATTCCAAAGCAAATACACAAATGAGAGTAACTCCTGAGTAATAAGACTTTTTTCCCAATTAAACTGTATCTTGAAAAATAAGTCACGAGATATTACATAGCAATAGAAAGGAACAAACTACTGATACGTACAACAACTTAAAAGAAATTCCAAGAAATCATGTGAAATAAAAAAGCCATTCCAAAATATAGACACTGTATGAGTTCACCTGTAGGAAATCCTTGACAGGCCCAAAAGGTGGAGAACAGATTAGGCAGCAGGAAGTGAGGGAGGTGGGTTTACATGAGGAAACTAGGAGCCTTGTAGAGACTGAGCTGCTCTGCACCCGGACTGGGAGTGTTCATCTCGGTGCTCGGGTGAGGGTTCCTTCTATGGTTCTGCAAGGTCAGCATGAGGGGAAACCAGGTGAAGGGCACACACAATATCTCTTCTATTTGTGAATCTATAAATGTGTGCCTTATTTGTAAAACTGCAGTTATATCCAAATAAAAAGTCCAGTTACAATGGGTAAAAGGCAAATAACAGAATTTAGCTCACTTAGCCAGAAGATGAAATTCTTAGTAAGTAAAAACAGATGACAAATCCAAGGTATTTTAACTAAAAATCCAAGACATTATCAATTAAAGAACAGAACCGTTTAAGTTAATTAACATATGCACTAGTTCTAAAACTTGCATTTAATATTCATACCAAAAAAAATGCTGTGAATTTTTTTGTAGCAATTCCTCAGAGGCACAGTGAGGGGCCACCTGAATTGCATTTTACTCATGAGTCTTGCCTTACCCCTCTAGTCTTTCTACTGTCTTTGTTAAAGGACATCAACCCAAAAAGCACATGCCACAATTTAAATGTAAACAGATGCCTGATTTTAAACTTAAAGTTTGAGTACTTCTAAGAATTAAATGTTTCATTGTTTACTTATCTAGTTTCACTTTTTCTCACCTCTACCTTCTGGTCTCTAATGATATAAACAAATATGTGTGGTGCAGGTTGAAAACCCTTACCCTAAAGATCTGAATTTAAATTCTGGATTTTAGGACATTTTGAACTTTTGGCTTAAGAATGCTTAACTGTTAAAATCTATGCAAATACTCTAAAACCTGAAATACTTCTGCTCCAAAGCATTTCAGATAAAGGGATATTCCATCTCTATCCATCAAAGTCGTAGTAAATATAATTTTCAATGTTTAAGAATACCTGGAAACTTTAGATGAGTAAAAAAATACATGAAGCAAGATTCAGTTACTATGGAGAAAGTACAAATATCCCAGTCTCCTACTGAATACAGCTAAAAAACCTCAAGAAATATGCACTGAAATATTTGAAGACATTTGAAAGACAAATGACAGTAGCAGGTAGCAGGTAGACTGGAAAAGGACGTATGATAAGAACTGAAAGCACTACAGTGCTTTTTTCTTTAATCTGCTGTTCTTGGCCTAGAAGTAGACACTGAAGCAGTGTGGTTAATAAAGTCACACAGCAGGGAAGGACTGAAGGAAGAAATATTAACCTCCCTGTTTTCATCTGCCTCAGCCCCAGGTCATTCCATGGTAATATTAGAGGTAACAGTGACAGCAGGGGCCTAAAGGGGCCTACAATTTTAGAGAAAAATACAGAGATAAAAATAAAATAATTAACATTCATGTGACTAGATTCTCAGAAGAGTGAGAGGTACAGAAAGATTTTAAGAAAATATCTAAAATTTCCTCAAATTTCACAAGAGACACAAGGCAATAGCTTCAAGCAGGAAAACTTCCTCTGTAGTTGAGCTGTGATCTCAAAAAGATGGGTAAAGACCAAGTGTTTTTCTAAATGACTATAAAGGGGAATCCAGGGGAACTGAAAGTGCCTGTTACTTAGATGCCTCCCTAAGCCCTCTTAGGATAGTGGGCGGGTCTCTGGATGCTGATTGGTTAATGGGGGCAAATAGCTGAACTGCTGTTAGGAGGTTTGGCCTGGTGGGAGGGGCAGGTCACTGTGGGTGTGCCCTGGGAGAGTGGACCTCTTTCTGGATCCTTGCTGGGCCCTCTGCTTCCTGTCTGTCAAGCTGTGAGACACTCTCTTCTACCATGCTGTTCTGCCCAGTCAGACAACTGTGAACGGTAAACATGAGCTAAAATGAACTTGTTCAAGAGTTCTGGGTGTTGGGTATGGTGTTTTAGCAATGAGAAAACTGACTAGGGGAGTATCAGGGAGGTTCCAGAAAGTATCCTATTAAATTGCTTATGATCTCCTGCATGTTTGCTCAGACCTCGCTGTATGAGTCGGATCATGAGCACTCAGAATGGAACAGCTCACTGTTCATGTTCACACTGATTAATGGTGGTACAAACAGGACAGGTTCAAACAGTACTGCAAAGGCTTTAACAATGAACTGATAATGAAACCACAACTTAAACAACGTTGGTTAAAACTTAAAACACTGAATATAATTGGGTAAATTGTCTGCTACACCAAAAACATTAATAATTCTGTATGGGATTTAAGTAAGACCAGGCACACAATACATTAATATTCAAAATGCCCAGGATATAATCCAAAATAATTTAGTGTACAATAACCTGGGAAAGTCTCAACTTGCGTTGGAAAATGTAACAGAAACCAGCACTGAGAAGACACAGATGTGGGAATCATCACACAGACTTTCAGGCAGGTAAGTGCTCCAAGAAATAAATTGCACATTCCTACAAAAATGGAGAGACAGAAGTCACAGCAAGCCTGGTGTGGTAGGATATGCCTGTAATCCCAGCACTCAGGAGGGTGAGGCATGAGGATCACTTCAAGTTCAAGGCCAGCCTTGGCTTCATGGCAAGATTCTGTCCAAAAAAAAGTCTTGCAAGTTCTCTCCAAACAGATTAATGAACTAGAAGTACAATAACAAAAATTTAAAAAATCATTGCAAAGTCATGAGAATGTTCAGAGAACTTGACAGCAAATCAATGGATATCAATCACTGTGAACCAAGAATAAACAAATTTTAAAAAGTGGGATGTGTGGAATACATAAAGAAGAGAGGCAAAATAAAATAACTACCATTCATGTTAACAGAATCTCAAGAGGAAGAGAGGTAGAGAAAGAAATTTTCAAGAAAATATCTAAAACTTCCCCCAAGTTTCACAAAGACACAAGGCAAGAGATTCACGAAATTCATTGAATGACAAAAAGAAAAGCTGATAATATAATGACGTCTACCAATCAAACTATGAAAACTAAAGTTTAAAAAAATCCTGAAAAGAGCCAGAGAAAATGATATGTAACTACCAAAAGACAATGGTTTAAAACGACGAGATTTATCACCACAAATCATGTATTACATGAGGAAGTGGAAATTTATAAAGCACTTAAAAGTATCAAGGCAGCTCAAAATTCTGTATTTAGTGAAAATACCCTTCAGAAGTGAAGGAAGGTATAAAGATGGGAAAGTTAAGTGTTCCATGCAGCAGGCCTGTTTCCAAAGCACTGCTAAACAAAAGGCGTCATGAAGATGAAATGGTATTGGAGGGATACTTACCAATGTCTGGAATGAAAGAAATGTATACAACTACTTCAAAAAGGGAAGGAGGAGGTGTAATGGGGGTGAGGTTTCCATATCTTCTCAGAGTGATAAAAATACTGATTGTAAGACTGTGAAAAGCAATTTACATACATAATAAGTCTCATGTTCTATGGACTCAGCTAGTCAGGCACACCAAAGTGTGTATGTTCTAAAGTTACCACTAAAATATCTATACAAGGTGATATAGTCAAACAAAACAGAATACTAAAAAATACTCAAAAGTTCCAAAAGAAAGAAAACAGGAAAGGAGGAATAGGAGAATGAAGAAATAGGAAACATATACTAAAATGATATAATCTTTGATGTTTGACAGTTTTATTAGCTATAAATGGTTAAAACAAGCAATTAAAGGACACAGATTGTCGGGATAGTCAGAACAAAGAAAAGCTCCCTTTACATACTAGCTACAAAAATTTTTATTTCCAAGCTATTACGGCGTATATCTAGATGTTCCTAATGTGATCGTGTTTGGCTTTTCAAAGGTGGTTGGATCTAGAGTATATGATACTGGGATTAAGTTTGTGATGCTGGGATCGTGTGTGTGCAATTACAGAATCAGTCCATGACTGGTATGGCACAGTTCAGGGTGTAGGTAACAGGAAGGCCTATCCTGGGTGTGAGCGCTACCTGCTCGAAGGGCACGTAGCATGGATGGAAGAGGGAATGGGAAGAGGGATGCTGCTGCAGTTTGTGGTTGCTTTGCTGCTTAGCCATGTGCCGCCTTCTGCTTGCACTTTTGCCATGTCTGCTGGCTCTTCCTTGGAGCCCAATCAACTATGAATGGACATCTCTACAAACTGAGATGCAATTAACCTTTCTTTCTTTAAGTGTCAGATAGTTTATGTCAGCAACAAGAAAAGTAACTAACACAAAAGCTAATGACTCAGTTAAGTTAGAAGGTAAAAGGATGAAAAATTGCATATTCAATACTAATCAAAAGTATGTTGGGGGCCGAGGATTTAGCTGAGTGGTTCTCGTGCCTGGAGCCCGGGTCCGATCCCTGGTAACTGCATACAACAGTGCCAGGCAAGGAGACTCATGCCCATCAGCAATCAGAACCACATACCATAGTGCCATGCATGGTGGCTCATGCCTGTAATCTCAACCCTCAGGAGGCAGAGGCAGGAGGATTGCTGTGATGTGAATTTGAGGCTGAGTTCAGGACCAGCCTGAACTACAAAGTGAGACCCTGTCTCCAAAAAAAAA
>PVIR01002948.1:0-18088 GCA_004026965.1 Petromus typicus | reverse complement strand
ATAATAAAGATATAAATAAGTAACAAGTTTTAAAACAGATGAAGCAAACATGGACAGAAGTAGAGACAAAGCCACAGTAACTGCAGACTTCAGTGTTTCTCTCACATCAACCACTGACAGATTAAGTAGATAAAAAATCAGCAAGGAAACCAAAGGAACAGCTATAGTAACTAAATCAAATTGGCAATTATAGAATATTATACTCAACAATAGTAGAATTCTTCTTGAAGTGAAAATATGTTTCTCTGAATTTAAACTAGATGTCAATAGCAGTACAACAGGTAAACCTCTAAACATTTGGAAATTAATATGCTTCTGAATGGATCAAAGAGGAAAGTACAGAAAAAGTCAAAATTAGGGGGATACTACTACATTAATGCTTAGAGGAACATTTATGGCATTAAATGACAGTGCTATAGGAAAAAAACCTCATAAATTCTAAGTTGTATGTTACCAAAACAAAGAAAAAAAGCAAAATATGTAAACCTAGAAACGAAAATACTAAATACTGGAACTGAAAACTAGAAAATCAATGAAACAGACAGTTCTTTGAACAGATCTTTAGTAAGACTGAAGAAAAAAGACACAATGGGCTGGAGATTTAGCTCAAGTGGTACCACACCTACCTTGGAAACACAAGTGCCTGAGTTCAATTCTCAGTATCAGAAAAAAAACATATGAAAATTCCTAGTATTATTAACATCACTGCAAGACCAGTAGATAGTAAAAAGGTGATATTAACAGCTCTCTGCATATATAAATTTGAAAATATTAAAATGCAACAATTCCTTAAAAACTATGAACTATAAAAACTCCTCTGAGATGAAACAGGTAACCTGAATATTCATATAATTAAAAATTAAATTTTATCATATGAGAAAAATATAAAGAGCAAAATGAAAGAGCAGGAAGCAGAAAAATCAAATGGGAAGGAGAACAAGAGACAAAGGTAAGATGGAGGGAAGGAAAAAGGAATAAAAAGAGCTGAAAACAATAAATGGATACAGAGCTTCTGCAAAAGGGAATGGGAACAAGAGTTTGAGGGAACAAGGAGGGGTGTGAGGGACTGGAATAAAGAATTAGGATGTATTATGTAGAACTCCCCCATGAAAAATGTAATTATGTACTGCAGAAATGTAGTAATTAAAAAATAAAAAAATAAAAATTGAATTTTAAAACAGTCTCCCCAAGCAAAACTCCCACACCCAGGTGATTTCACTTGCAAATTTTATCACATTTAAAGAAACAGAGTTTAAACAATTTTTCTAAGAAAATAAAAGATAAAAACTATAGATGAATTTCTCTAATGAGTACTGACAAATATCTTCAGCAAAATATTAGTAAGTCAAATTCAGCAATATGTAAAAATCAAATTAGGAAGTGGGGCTTTCCAGATTACCCAGACTAGTTCAACATCTGAACTCACTAACACATGCTACCATACTAAAAGGCTTAGGCAAGACTACATGTAATTTAAACTGCTGCAGAAAAGGCAGTGGAAAAAATTTCACATCCACCATGAAAACAACCAGCAAATTAGGAAATGAAAGAGACAATGTATTTCATAAAGGGCATCTATAATCTAGTTGACAGTATCCTTAAAGGTGAAAAACTTTTTTTTTTTCTTTAAGACCTGGGAAAAGAGGTCTGAATATCCACTGTCACAACTTTTGACATCTTGCAATAAGTAAATAAAAAGAAATAAAAGGTATGTGCATTAAAAGTGGAGAAATAAAAACATCCATCCTTGCAGAAGACAAAACTGTCCTGTCTGCATAGAAAATCCCAAGCAATCTACAGAGAACTCTTAGGCCTAATAACCGAGTTCAGCAGGTCTATAACAGATGAAGCCAACACACAAAAATTAATCATATTGCTATGTACTAGCAACGAACAACTGTAAACTAAATTAAAAGGACACACCTCAAGCCACTGTTCCTTTTTACAAAAATATGCAGATATAAAGATACATATTTTAAAAAACTTGTTAGGTATATTCTGCAATTATCTAACACTGACATAAGACATTAAAGACTAGGAGACCTATCATGTTCATGAACTAGACTCATGAACATAATAAAGATGTTGAGTTTTCCCTAAATAGATCTCAAGATTTAATGCAGTTTATATCAAAATTCCTGCAGGGTACTTTTTGGTGATCCTAAGGGTGGAGCCCATAGGTACTTGGGTATTGAGGTCTAGCCCCACCTCTTATTTTGAGATAAAGTTGCACTGAGTTTCCCAAGTGGTACTCAGGCTTGTGGTCCTCCTGTTTCAGTCTCTCTCAGTGCTGGGATTATAGATGGGTGTGTACCACTTCACCTGGATAAGATGATTTTTTTTCTTTTTTAGATAGGGTCTTGGTTTTGTAGTTCAGGCTGACCCTGAGCTTACCGTGTAGCCTTGAACTCACAGCAATCCTCCTTCCTCTGCCTCCTGAGTGCTGGGATTACAGGTGTGAGTCACCACTCTTGGCACTGTGGTATGTGGTTATTGGGAATCAAACTCGGGACCTTGTGCTTGCCAGGCAGATAGTGGAACTACTGAGCTAAATCCCTGGCCCTGATAAAACGATTTTTTTTTTTTGAGACAGGGTCTCGCTTTGTGGTTCAGGCTGGCCCTGAGCTCAGCCTCCAACTCACATCACAGCAATCCTCCTGCCTCTGCCGCCCGAGTGCTGGGATTACAGGCGTGAGCCACCACACCTGGCACTGTGGTATGTGGAACTGGTTGCTGTTGGGCCTGAGTCTCTATGCCCAGTATTGTATGTGGTTACTGGGGATGAACCTGGGTGCTTATGCTTGCAAGACAGGCGCCAGAACCACTGAGCTAAATCCCTGGCCCCAAGGCAATTTTTAATATAGATTTTTCTAATAGTTCTTTACAAAGGGAAAGGAATTCTAATAGTCAAAACAATTTTGGAAAAAAGGCTTGAGGGATAACATTCTTCAATTTTAAGACTTCCTATAAAGTAATCAGCATTGATCTGTATAGATACAGGGACAGACACAGATATCAAAAGAACAGAATGGAGTCCAGAAATAGATCCACAAAAGTAGAGAAAATCAGATTCTGACACAAGCACAAAGAATGAGCTTTTCAACAACAGGCTGAAACAACTGGACATTCATTTGTATGAAGCAAAATAACCTCACATCTTATTAAAAAAATTAACTTGAATCTGAAAAAAATAAAGCTAAGGATAAAGTTCTGAGGAACAAGTTAAGCAAAGAGCTCTTGGACATGACAAAAAACACATGATCTATAAAAGGAAAACACTGATCAACTGGACTCCAAATTAAACTTTTGTTCTGAGAAAGTAGGATGAGTGAAAAGACAAGCTACATCGTGCAAAAAAATTTTGCTACAATTATTAAGGTATTTTCAAAACAAAACAATGTACAAAATACATGAAAGATGTTGACAGTTCACTGAAGTGGGTGTGAATGGCAAACACATGAAAATACGCAGATTGCAAACAAATGAAAAATGTATGTATTTGCCATTAGGATAATACAAGTAAAAATCCACAGCTATTAAGCATGTAACTATTAGAATGGCTGAAGCAAAATGTACCAGTAAATACTTATGGGATGGAGAGAAACTGCACCTTGACTAGTGAGATGGTACAATCTATTGAGTAAACAGTTTGTAAGTTTCTTGAAACATTAAATGTACATTTAACATATGATAGTCTCATGTCTATGTAGTTACCCTTTGAAAACCTATGTTCACAACTCCCCCTTAAAAAGCTGTGTGTACTAATGTTATTTACAGCAGTCTTATTCACTATCTCTGTAACTGTAAGCTACTCAAATGTCATCCTTCACTAGGTGCACAGGAAAACAATGGCATGCCCATACGGTGGAACAGAGCTCATCAACAGAATGATGCGTGCAATAACTTGAATGCCTCTCAAAAAGGACACTGAGTTAAAGATGCCAGATAGAAAGTGTTTTATGCCAGATGATTCAATTTTTATGATTTCCCAAAAAGAAACTACAGGGTCAGAGAACAGACCATAAAATATGAGGGTTTTCTTGGGGAAGGGAGGGTGATAGAATTGTTCTTTGCCCTGTAGTGGTTGCTACATGAATATTGTGTGCGTTAAAACTCATAAAATTGTCCATCAATAAAGTCTATTTTGGGCCAGGGATTTAGCTCAGTGGTTCCAGTGCCTGTCTTGCAAGTGCAAGAACCCAGGTTCGATCCCCGGTAACCACATACAATATTGGACGTGGAGACTCACGCTCAGCAGCAACCAGTACCACATACCACAGTGCGGGGCGTGGTGGCTCAGGCCTGTATCCCAGCACTTGGGAGGCAGAGGCAGGAGGATTGCTGTGATGTGAGTTTGAGGCTGAGCTCAGGGCCAGCCTGAACTACATAGTAAGACCTTGTCCCTCCACCAAAAAAAAAAAAAAAAAAGTATTTTATAGTATGTTACTTAGACATAATGATTAGAAAAAAAGGTACCTTCCTAGTTCATGGTACCCTTTAGTTCTATAAATGGAGCACTGCATGGATGTGACCCACCCTGGCCAGCTCTGCATCCAGAGATTCTGTGCCCTAGCTGTGGCTGCCCACTAACTAGCCCTGTTCTGTTTTGTTTCTCCTCAGCATGGTGTGGCAGAGGTACCAAGCAACAAACTGACTCGACTGTGCATGTCTGGCCCGGAGAGACAACAGTTGCAGGGACGAATCCTGGGCCTGACCAGTGCATGGGCCTTAAGTAGAGCCCCTGGCTACTTTACACTACAACTGTGTGGGCTAGAGCTGAAGACCCTTAGTGCCATACTTCCTGAGAGCATTTAATCAGATTGCATTTGGGGAAAGAGTTAAGACAGAGTAACTCACTCGCCCCAGGGCTTCCAGTGTTATTGTCCCACAAGGACTAATAACAGTCCCCCCAGCCAAGGGTGCATCACCCTGCATAACTGCCACAGCTGGGGGTATAGAAACAGAAGGGTCTAGGACAAGGGGCACCTCAAAACCCACAGGACTTACCCTAGGTGGAACCTGTGACATGCTGGTTTTCAAGACTGCAAATCCTGAAAAGAAACCACTTATTCAAAAAAAGGAACTTTTTTAAAACTCATTTTTTTTTTTTGGTCATTGGTTTATTGGTGGGGCTTGCGATTTATTAGCCTTTTTTGTGTTTTTTTTTCTCCTTTTCCCCTTATTTTGCTTTTTGTTCTTTTTTCTGTTACTTTTATCTAATTCTATTAATTTACTTTTACTTCTCAATTAGATTCTTTATCTCATTTTTCTCTCCTCATCTTTAGTAGATTAGTATTTCAAATTCTACTTTTACCACTCTTGACCCCCTACTCATTTTATCCTTACTAGTATATCTATTAAGCTTTATGTACAGTCAGTTAATTCCATGCTATTACTGTTGAATACTGTTCTATTATTAGTGGAGGTAGAGTTGCTGCTAAAGTAGGTATTTATTTTATGTCAATATTTGGTTTGTTGTAGTGTTTATAATATAATTATAGTTGTCTTTCCTATGGGAAAGAGTGATACAATAGTGGTTCTAAGGATATGTCAGTAACTAGTTTGTCTTTGATGCTATTACTACTGCTGGCGTAGTTGTTGCTGTTAACTTATTTTCTCTGTATGCCAATACCTAGACTGCCTTTGAGTCATTAACAATACTACAGTCTCCCCTCCCAAATAAAGCAGCTGGTTAGATCTTTGGACAGAAACTAAGACCTATAGTTAGACATGCCCAGAGTGTTTCACCGAAAAGCAGACACCAAAGAGGTTTCTATACTCCATACTACATAGTCTTACAATAGTCAATCTATAAACCTTAATACATACAAAATGAAACAATATAAACATGATAAGACAAAGCAATAAAATGCCTTCCAAAACTTCATGGGGTACTGAGATGGAGAAAATCAAAAGCCACACAACCCAACTCTTTGAAAATTAACACAAGAAATTAAAAAAATCAATAGGGTGATTGATGAGCTTAGAGATATAACTAAACAAAAATGGAGTGAAGAGAATGATGAGTGACTTTATAGAAGGCATTAATAAAAAGCTAGATGAGCTAAACAATATTAGGTTAAAGTTCAGAAATTCAGGAGATTAAAGTTTGGGAAACAGAAGCAGAGTGAGGACAGAGGAATCAGAGCATAAGGCTGCTGTCCAATACAAGTTATTAAGAGGTACCTTAAAGATAACAGAACATGAGAGAGAGAGAGAGAGAGAGATCTACTATCTGGTAGATTACACAAAGAAAACTAATCAAAAGATTAATCAGAATGAGTGAAAAATCAGAGACAATACATAGTATAAAATTTGTTTAGAGAAACCTAAATATGGAAAAATAATTTAACATAAGGAAAAGTGAGCCATATAGAACCCTCAAGAGTAAATATTAAAACAGACACTCTAAATCTGTTGTAAAACAGGTTAGGTAAAACTCTCGAACACATTGGCTTAGGGAAAGACTTCATGAACAAAATTTCTATAGCACAGGAATTGGCTGAAGAAATCAACAAATGGGACCTCATTCTTTTAAAAAGCTTCTGCACAGCAAAGGAAACCACCAACAGAGCAAAAAGGCAACCAATGATGTGGGGAAAAAATCTTTACCAGCTGTTTCACAGACAAAAGGCTACTATCTAGAATATATAAAGAGCTCAAAAAAACCAGCCCACCCAAATTTAATGACCCAATTCAAAAATGGGCATCTGAATTGAACAGATATTTTTCAGAGGAAGAATTAAGAGAAGCTGAGAAGCATATGAAGAAATGCTCAACATCATTAGTCATTCCAGAGATGCAGATGAAAACAACATTGAGATTTCATCTCACTCCACATAGAATGGCTGCCATTTCAGAATCAGCCAATAGCAAATATTGGCGAGGCTGCGGAGAAGAAGGAACCCTTCTCCACTGTTGGTGGGAATGTAGACTCGAACAACCCCTGTGGAGATCAGGTTGGAGATTCCTCAAAAAGCTAGGACTGGAGGTCCCATCTGACTCGGCCATTGCCCTGCTAGGTATATACACAAAAGAATTAAAAGACTCATATCACAGTGACATATGTGCACCCATGTTTATAGCAGCCCAATTTGTGATTGCTACATCTTGGAAATAACCCAAGTGTCCATCAACTGGAGACTGGATAAAAAAGCTGTGGTTCTTCTACAGGATGGAGTATTACTCTGGCATAAAAATGATAGGTTTGAATCATTTATACTTAAATGGACATACCTTGAGGATATCCTCTTAAGTGAAATAAATAGATCACAGATAGGTACATATTGCATCTTTTCTCTGGTATGAGAAAATAAAGATGTAAATGAGTTCTAGAATTGTATGTTATATATTGTGAAATAGAAAATGCTCAAAGTAAAATAGGGTGAAGGGGGAAAAATAATGAGATTATAACAAAAAAGTAAGGAAACAAATTTTATGTATATGGGGGGGTGGTAGGGTGGGTAGGGCTATGGGAAAAAATGAGAATTAAGTTGTGTCTTATACTGGTACAAATCCCCATTATGGAGTGCAATCATGATGTGTGTATGTAATGTACCAATAAAGATTAAAAAAAAGTTACTATTAGAAAAAGAACTCATTTATATCTTCAGTTTCTCATACTAAAGAAAAGATATGGTATTTACACATCTGTGATCTATTTATTGCACTTATGAGTATGTCCTTAAATCCATTTGAGTATGAATGACTCAAATATATCATTCTTTATGGCAGAGTAATACTCCATTTTATAAAAGAACCACATCTTTTTTATCCAGTCTCCAGGTGATGGGCATTTTGGTTGTTGAAGATATAAATGAATTCTTTCTAGAGTATATGATAGATGCTGTGAAACAGAAAATATTCAAATGGTAAAGGCGGGTAGGGGTACATAATGTGGGAGAAATATGATGTTAAAAAAAGGAGACAGGTTATGTATATGGGGGTAGGGGATAGGGAAATGGGGAAAATGAGAATTAGGTTGTGCCATATACTGGTACAAAGTTTCAATGTTGATCGTGATCATGATGTGTATATAAAATGTACCAATAAAATCAATTATTTTTTTAAAAAAAGCAGAAAAGGAACTATTCACAGCACATTGCAGTCAAAATCCCCAAAGTCCAACACAATGATTGAATTTTGAAAGCTTCTAGAGATAGTGAATCACTTAAAAAAGACAAATGTGTTAAATTACAACAGACTTTCAACACAAATCTTGAAGGATAGAAAAAACTGAAGTATTTCAAGTCTAAAAGAAAACAACTTCTAATCAAGACATATATCCTGAAAAACTTATTTTTCAAAACTGATGGAAAATAAGGTCTTTTCATGACAAACAGCACCTTAAATTCATAAGCATCAAGCCTGAACTCCCCAAAACTCTCAAGAACATCCTAGAAAGAGAAAAGGAAGTTAAAGCCAGAAGGTCTAATAGAATGAATACACCAAAGCAGGATGAGAAGATAAGCAGGAGGGGAAAAAAAATAGGGACAACAAAATAATGCAACTCTAAATACTTTTCAATATTAACTGTCAACTCGAATGGTATCAATACCTCAATCTTTTTAAAAAAGAGATTGATAGAATTGATCAAACTACAAAACTGATTGATAAGCTGTATATAATAAATACCTTTAAGAAGAAATTCAGACTGAAAACTGAAAATCAGTATTTCATACAAAGGAAACCACAAAACAAGCAGGAGTAGTTATCCTATATCAGACAAATGAATTTTAAGCTAAAACTTATCAGAAGAGGCAAAGAGGGTCTCAACACACTGCTTAAAGAAGTATTCAGTGAGAAAGGATAATAATTATAAACATATATGACAAACCCAATTTTATAAAACAAACACAAATTATTAGATAAACATCAAGAAAATTATATTGATGGACCTTGATATTATCTCATTCTTGTACTGGCATTATTATTCAATTCTAGGAACTGGTTTCTCCCATGATTTTTCTATAACACACTGATTAATTGGTAATTAATACACACAAATAAAGACCAATTAAACCAAAAAAACTCAACAAATTGACAGATATCTACAATGTTCCACCTAACAACAACAGAACACACATTCTTCTCAGCAGCATATGGAACTTTCTCCAAAATAGAATACACAGTAGCCAAGAAAGCAAGCTTAAGTATGTAGACACAAGAGGACTGAAATTATTGTACATATATTATCCAATCATCGCACAATGAGACAAGGAATCATTGGCATAAGAACCACAGATATTATTCAAATGCATGAAAATTAAACAATACACACAAATCATCAGTGTGTTATAGAAGAAATCATGGGAGAAATCAGTTCCTAGAATTGAATAATAATGCCAGTAAAACATACCAAAACTTATGGGACATATTAGTGCAGTCTTAAAAGAGAAGTTTGTAGCTTTGATTGCTCAAATAAAAACAAAAAACCAAAACAAACTCCTCCAGCCCAAGTAAATAATCTAACAATGTATCTCAATGTCCTAGAAAAATGAGAGCCAAATACAAAGCTAGTACAAAGAAGGAAATAAAAATATCAAAACAGAAATCAATGAAATTGAGATAAAAACCACCACCAAAGAGGTGGTTCTTTCCAAGAATAAATAAACACAAACCTTTAGCCCATCTTACCAAAAAAAAAAAAAAAAAAAAGGATAGTAAGACCCAAATCAATGTAATAAATGAAAAAGGTGGTATCTCAATAGACATTACTGAAGTCCAGATCATCAGTAACTAATTCAAAAATCTGTGCTACAATAAATAGTATTCAAAATAAATGGATTCTTGAATACATACAAATAAACACATTAAACCAAAGGTTTAAGAACCCTGAGTAGTCATAATGGGCAATGAAACTGGAGTAATCAAAACCCTACCAACTAAGAAAAGCCCAGGTCCTGATGGATTAACTACTGATTTTTTTTTTTTTTTTAAGGTTTTTTTGAGATAGGGTTTTGCTTTGTAGTTCAGGCTGGCCCTGAGCTCAGCCTCATGCTTGCAAGACAGGCGCCGGAACCACTGAGCTAAATCCCCGGCCCAACTACTGATTTTTATTAGAACTTCAGGAAAGATCTAAAGTTCATGTTCCTCAAACTTTCCAATAAAATTGAAAATGAAACTGAAAGCCTTATTGATTATGCTCAAAGCAGGCCATGAGCAGTCCAGATTCTAAAGAGTTAACTCCACACCTGGCTTGCTGAGAAGAAAGTTAAGCCAATGCCTAGTGCTGAGGTTGGAGTGACTCATCTCATTTCTATGCCCAGAGTAAAAAAAACCCCTCTTTACTAAACAGGTAAGGTTAATTATTAATCATATCCTATATTTTGTCTGTTCTGTTCCTAATTCAAAAATGTCTTTTCCTTTAAAAGCCTTGCCTTCACCCAAATACATGTCCTCCCAAGTGGCGCATTTACCTGAATCTAACTACGATGTCACTAATTAATATCCACAGCACTGGGTGTTCGGGGGCCTTCACTTCTTCAGCCTTGCTTGCACGAGCATTAGTCATCCTGGCTCTCCATTTCTCTGTCTCTTTACATCTTTCAGTTTTTCTTTTAACTTTGTGTTATAGAACTAAGCAGGAGATAGGAACCCACTATGGGGCTCTCTGATAGAAAAGAATACTGTTTACCCTGATTCTAAAACTAGGCAAAGATTCAACCAAAAAAAAGATAAGTACAAGACAATCTCTAAGGAACACAGTTGCAAAAATCCTCATTAAGATATTGGCAAACAATGCAATAAATCATCAAAAATGTCATACACCATGAGCAAGTAGACTTCATCCCAGTGATGCCCTGATGGTTCAACATACACATATCAATAAATGCAATATATCACATAAAGAGAAGCCAAGCACAAAAATCATAGCATCACCTCAAAGGACACAGAAAATTCCTCTAACAAAATCTAACATCCACTCATGACAAAAATCCTAAGTGAAGTATGTACGGAAAGACCTTATCTCAATCTGATAAAGCCAGATGTGTCAAACCTAGCGCCAGTATTTTAATAGGGAAAAACTGAAAACTACTGATTGCAATCAAATAGCACAGTGTACTTCATCCTTCTCTTTTCCCTGTGGTTACTTCCTTCTCACTAAACAACTTGGCTTACATTATGCTTAAGGGTATATTTAGTTATTATTTACAAAAGGCATATTTAATTATTTATTCAATCTCAGTACATATATCGAATAGTTTCACAATAATTTGAATGTATTAACTAGTGAGAAAATGGGAATAGGCTAGCAGGCATGTGAGAGTGGGGACACCTCTCTTGACTAAACCTTTCTGCACAGATTACCTAACCACGACAGTACTCCTCATACAAAAATAGATTGTTTAAATTACCAGTAGAAAAAGTAAATAAAAAATGAAAATACAAACACCAACAAATGAATCTACTATGAGATTGGTGTGGCAGAAAAGGTGTGGCAGAAGAGAACCTGTCTAATCATATTTTAACTCTAAAACAAAAGACTGACACAAAGAAATTTATCTTGTGCTGTCAACAGTACATTTGTTCAAAAGGAATTTTATTTTATTTTATTTTGCGGTATCAGAGATTGAACTTGGGCCATTGTGCTTCCAAGGTAAGTGTGGTACCACATGGGCTAAATCCTCGGCCCCAATGGTAATTTAAAAAAGGACAGAGTGTCTGACAAGTTCAGTACTCTAGGTACAGCTCGACTCTTATCAGAGCCACTTCTAAATATTCAGATACTTATATGTATGTACATATTAGTCTGGCCTAAAGTTTTCATTTTTCAGATACCAAAGCCTAACTCAAAGATGTGAAACCTCATGCTGAGATTTGTCTAAATTACACACCATCTTGGATTGGAAAAGATTCCAAAGAATAAGTTAAACTGACTCTTTAGAGTAAAACTGCCTCAGAGACTGATACATCCCTGGCATAGCATGCTTTTGGTATTTTATTATAACCTACACCCAGAAAGCCTGATGACTATGTATTATAAGATTATAGTTCAGTCTTAAGTTATTATTCACAATAAAGAAATTTTTATTCCTTTTGCAGTTTTATAAACTCTTATGAGAAAAATATCACTATTAGGAATGTTTTTTAAACAACTATTTCAAAATATTAAGAAATGATGAACACATTAAATAGTATTTCATATTATCAAGTTAACTGTATATATATTATTTTAAACTAAAGCCTGAGTCTTGAATATATTTAAGGTTTAACTGACATGAAAGTTTTGGCTGAACCCGAAGATCTTACAGTATGAATAGAGAGCCTGGAACACTGCCAGGTCATGATTTCTTTCTCTCAGAAAAGATTTAAAGTTGACAGTATTTTAAGATAGTAACATTTAATTACTGTATAAATTATTTGTTTTTTATGATAAATATGTCCTGCTTTAATATCTACAATGAAAACAGTTTCTTCCATATAATTTTTTTTAAGAACCAGGCTATAATTTGAGATATTATTTAGGTAAGAATAGCTTTTTAAAAAGTATTTGTTATATAATTAATATTTCAATAGCAAATTTCCTAATATATCTAGGAGCCTTAATATACAGTATGCTACAGGTTTGTTCATATCTGTTTCATTTGCTAATCTCTAGCCCAGCTAAGTATCATGACCACTTTCTTATTTCCCATCTTGCTTGTAAATCTTGAAATGAGTGATATAGGTGTGTAGCTTCCTCCAGCTCAGCGGCATTGCAAGGCCTTCGCTGCACAGTCTCTTCCACACCCTCAGGTAACTGGGTGGAAAACTCTTTGCTGAGCAAATGGCTTTCCAAAAGTTCTTGGAACCAGCAGAGGTTGGCAACACACTGCATCTCTCCTCAATAGGATGACCGTTTTTTATTCGTGTCTTCTTGAAGTTATATGAGCCAAATGTCAGTGAGAATGGTAGTCAAGGGCTCCCCACTCAGTCTTTACAGGTATGAAGAGAAAATGCAGTATTTTTCTGTGGTTCTTGGCTGTAGTTGTGTAGTCACTGTCTAGACACCTTTTGTCTCATGAGGCTGCCTCTTTCCTGGCCTTCTGGTTTAAAAAGTACATTTTGGGTGGACCTGTGGTGTGTGTATGCACCTGTTGAGATTTTCAGGTTGCTAGCTATACCAGTTATAGCTAGCCTGATCTGTGAATGGTAAGTGCGCCATGAGAAAACCCAGGAATTCACTGCCATGTGATTATTTGACTTCTTGAGGTGCTTAAACTGCCTGCTTCCTTTTCTTTACTTTTCAGAGACTTCTTACATTTGTTTTATACATGATACTAAAAATGTATGAGTGGAATGAATAGAGAAAAGTGTCTATTTCATTCCTCCAGAAGCAAAAGTCTCTATAGTTCCTAAAACAGCTGATAGAGGATTAGGTGATTATCATATTTTACTATGGAGACAGCTCATATTATGGGTTAAGGAAACATTTTAATTGATGGTATTCTTGATGTTTTATATAAGAAATATTTCTTAGGAAAAGACTTGCACACAGGTTTTTAAAAAAAGTGGCTCATATTTTAAAAACATTTAAAAAGACAGAATGTCATACAGACAAAGACGAAGATAGGAATTTTGATCATATCTAAATGGTGTCAGATAAAAAAATGAAAAAGAACTAAAGCTCTCACAAATCCGAAGAAAAGAAAACCATCTTAAATTGATACTGTAACAGTTGAAATTTAAAATACTATGGAAATATCTTAATACATTCACTTTTTGGATGATACTCAACATCTACAGATAGACAACATGGAATCAAGTCACTGCCCTAGAGAATTTATGTAGTGGAGCAAAATGACCCACACATTAACTATAAAGTGATGAACACTGACAAGTTTGCAGTATTCACTATGTTTAGGTAAGTCAAGTACCGGTTTACAGAGAAGGTGACAGAAAAGGATAGAGGGTATAGAATATGCAGAGATTCAGAGAAATAAAATTACGTGGACAAGAAGAATGGTACAAAGATCAAATGTAAGAAGATACTATATGGGGCCTTATCTATCATGTTAAAGAGTTGGGACTGAAATCCACAGGCAACCAGGAATAAGAATTAGTTTGCTAATTTTCTTCCAGAAAGTATTCCGCTGAAGCAAAATAAAGAACCAAAACCCAGGGTATTTGGAGACCATACAAAAACACTTGGCTTCCTGGCTGATATATTTCAAAAATTGAAAAGCCTTTGAAAATAAATTACTAACCTGGCCCTGATCTTTGAGAAGCAGTAGAAACTAAGAAAGCTGGGAAAATGTCATTCTACTTGCACATTCTACTTCTAACTTCTTCTTATAAACTATAGAGCAGCAATACTTATATTCTATCCTGAAGATATTTTCTAGAATAGATTATATATACATTGTTTATTAGTGCCACAAGCAAACCAGAAACCCAAACAAAACAATTAATTCCAGCATCCAGGGTGAGTTTATCAAAGAAAAAAACTCAGAAATAGGTCTTCATCCGTTTCTGACATAGCAGTAGACAGGAACAAAGTTGGCAGTGCATTTGTGGATCTGATAGGATGTATTAATTTATGAAGATAAATGAAGATAGATAGATTATAAAATAATTCAATAAACTTACTCCAAAAGTGCTTCATGACTAAAGCTAGTACCATGCCACAGGTCCTTTCTTTAACCAACTTATCAAAGTTCTGACTGACAGGAAAATCTGACATGCTATGTGACAGAATTAGAATAAAAAAGACACAATCTGGTAAGATTAAGAATAGCAAAGACCTCATAATTAGAGTCACTGCAAAGCTAACCATATAATAGAAATACAGTATTTTAATTTTCATTTCTTTCTCAATGCAGGTTTGTGAACAGATTCTATGACCTTCGTGCCTGATTATCAAGATAACCAGGATGCGGCATCTTTTCACTATTTCTGCTGCTATTATCCTGATGAAAGTCACCAGTGTAGATTACTGTAAAAACCTCCTAACTAGTCTTACTGCTTCTACCCTTTTGTTTCTAGTAAAGCAGCCAATTATCTTTAAAATGAAAATCAAATAATACCACCACTCTATTCAAATTCTCCTGTCTCATCATTTAAACAAAAATTCTTCAAATAGCTTCTTAGACCTTTTGAAGTGCTGCATTTCACTGCCTTTCTGACTTCATTTCTGTTAATCTGTCAGTGCTCTGCTCATGAGCTTGCTGAATGTTCCTATCATGCCAGGTTAAAAAACCATACCAATGTCTTGTGGCTACTTGTGTTTCTGATTCCATACCTCAGTCCAGTGTGAGAAAATAATCTGATAAACTCAAACGGAGGGATATTCTATGTAATACTTGAGCACATGATCATAGTCAGGAAATTGAGGGATATTCTATGTAATACTTCTCCACATAGTCATAGTCAGGAAAACAAACACTGAGAAACTGTCAGCGACTAGAGAAGACTAAGGACACATACCTACGATGTAATACTTGGGTCGAATTCTGGAACAACAGAGAGTATTAATGGGAAAACTAGAGAAATTAAAGCCAGAAGGTTAGCTTTTATAGAATTACGTCTTCTAATCAACAAAGATAATGTATTTATGTATTCAGTGAAACGTTCTCTTACATGGCTAATAAAACTTTGTAACTTTTTCCCGTGGTCATACAAACTTACTTCATTTTGTAACCTAGTGCTATGGAAAAATGATTTTAAATCTGGGAAATGTTGCAGTCAACAAACTTTTGCCATACTACTAGTTTTAATAATTCGTACATAGGGTCTTTTTAATGTTTAACTGTATCCCCTGCAAATAATTAGGTTTTTCCTAACTTCTACTTCTGTTTCCTTTCTTGTTCTAATGCAATGGATCATACCTCCAACGAGAGGCTGGAAAGTGATGAACGTGGTGACAATGAACATACTAGATTGTTTCTGATTGTGAAGGAAAAGTTTTCCACATATTATCATTATGGTGATTGTGACTGTAAAAAAATATGCAGTATTCCAAAGTTTGTTATTCTTCCCAATACCACTCACTAGTACTTAATAATTTTTCTATTTGTTGAGATAATAGTTGTTCTTAAATCTGTTACAGTGGCGTTTAAAAACTGACTTAAACATTTTTCTAATCCTCATCCCATACACGCATATACATTTTGTTTGGGATTTGTGTCTTTCTTATACCTTTATTTTTATTTTTTAATTTTTCCTGGTACTAGGAACTGAACTCAAGACTGGTGCTTTCAAGGCAGGTGCGGTGCCACTGAGCTAAATCCCCAGTCTATACATTTATTTTGTATAAAAGTAGTCTTATTAATGTAAAGAGCCAAGATATCATGCTTCTTAATCTAGACTTTAAAAGAGTTATCTAATAGTAGAAATGTTATCTCTACACGTTTAGTAGACTTTTCTCATCTGGGCTACAGTTTCTATGCAGAAAACATGCATAAATTCACATTATTATATAGAAAATGTTGCTGTTACTTCTTTTGGTGTGCAGTTCTCAGAATTTAAACACATGCATAGATCCATGTAACCACTACCACAGCTGGGATACAGAGTAGTCCTGTCCTCACCTGAAAGGCCCTAGTGCTAGTCTCACTGCCAGTCTTTCTACTTCTTCTTTTTTTTTAGGTTTTTTTTGAGACAGAGTCTCGCTTTTTGTGGTTCAGGCTGGCCCTGAGCTCAGCCTCCAACTCACATCACAGCAATCCTCCTGCCTCTGCCTCCCGAGTGCTGGGATTACAGGCGTGAGCCACCACGCCCAGCACTGTGGTATGTGGTGTGTGGTACTGGTTGCTGCTGGGCATGAGTCTCCATGCCCAGTATGGTATGTGGTTACCGGGAATCGAACCTGGGCCCTTGCGCTTGCAAGACAGGCGCCAAAACCACTGAGCTAACTCCCCAGCCCCAGTCTTTCTACTTCTAAACTTCGGCAACCAATATTCTGTTATCTATCAAGATAGTGTTGTCATATAAGTGGAATCATGACAGTATGTAACTTTTTAAGAATGACTTCTTTCACTCAGTACAATGCCTTTGATGTTAATCCTGCCTGCTGCTTCTGTTAGTGTTTTGATCCTGGTCACTGCTGAACTGTGTCTTTTATAGATGTACAACAGTTTTCTTTACCTTTCACCTGTTGAGGGACAGTGAGTTTCTGGTGGATAATTTTAGGTGTCAAACATGAATGAATTAAGAGATAATAAGATAGTTGAGAGTATTTCTGGGTATGTGTTTGATGATTTTTCTGTATAAGATTCGTGAGTGAGCTAAGTGGGGCAGATTTCTCCAATTGGTTGATTTGCTATCTTGAGAGATATGCATTGTAGAATGTGGAATATTGAAGTCCATTATGATCTCTGTATTACTATATATTTTTATCTCAATTAATGAACTTGATTCTTTCCATTTTTCTGGTCACAGAGAGTTGGACAAGAACTCAATTTAATTCAGTGATTGGGTTCAATGTTTACCTTATGGGGAAATCTGAGCATTTCTTCTCCTGTTTCTTTGTGATTAGAATTGTGGAGAAAATTGAGTTCATGAACTAAGGCACCATTATTTTAGCTTTACATATTTTGGTGCTGCACAATTTCATATACACATTTATCTGTCCTTTACAACTGCTATATCTTCTGATAATTTGACGATTTTATCACATGATGACTTTACTTGTCTGTTGTGACTGTTAATTATAATCTGATTGTGTTTGATCTTAGTCTAACTAACTGCCCTTAACTCTTTTGGTTACTATTTTTACAGCGTATCTTTTCCATATGTTCCCTTTCAGTTTGTTTATGGCAGTGTCTCTTGTAGGTAATTTATAATTGCGACTTTAAAAAAAAAATCAATGTCTATTTTTTATTGGAAAGTTTAATTAATTTTGTATTTAAAGTAATTATTTATGGGTAAGGACTTCCTTTTGCTATTTTGCTTATTCTTTTACTGTTTTGTAGTTTCTTTCCTCCTCTTGTCTTTCTTTTGTTATTTGAGTATTTCACCAAAAATGACTTTTTTTTTTTTAAGGTTTTTTTGAGACAGGGTCTCGCTTTGTGGTTCAGGCTGGCCCTGAGCTCAGCCTCCAACTCACATCACAGCAATCCTCCTGCCTCTGCCTCCCGAGTGCTGGGATGACAGGCGTGAGCCACCA
>PVIR01002947.1:80213-95450 GCA_004026965.1 Petromus typicus | reverse complement strand
AAAGGTGTATCTTCTCATCACTTCTATCCATCCTTTATTATTATCTCTGTTTGCACTTTCCCTCACTCAAATGAGAGACACTATATGTTTATGCTTGTGTGTCTAGCACATGACACACCTTGATTCTTATTTTTTCCTGTTTCCCTGTGCAGGAGAGTTTCTTTTACATTACCATCTCAGTAGCATTGTTGGATTTCTTAATGATTGCCATTTTTTCCAAAATAAGGTGAAATCCTACCATTGCTTTAATCAAAGATGTTGAACATTTTTATGCACTTGTTGATCACTTTTATTTCTTCCCCTGTGAAATACCTGTTCATTTTTCTTGCCTATTTCTTAACCTGATCTTTAATTTTAGGTGGTTTAATATTTCCAGTTCTGTATATATACTAGTTACCACTCCTCTGCCTGACGAATAGCTAGAAAAATGTTTTGGTCAATTCTTCAGATTGTTTCTTCACTCCACAGGTTAATTCTTTTGCTGTGTAGAAATTGTTTGTATAATATAATCCTATTTGTTACTTCTTGCCATTATTCCTTGTACAACTGAGGTTCTGTTTAGAAAATCATTTCTACCCCTATATCTCCAAATATTTGAGCTATTTTCCTTCCAGTAGGGTTGATGTTTCTGTTTCAGTGTTTAAATCTTTGATTCATTTTGATTTTAACTTAGTATATAGTGAGAAAGGAGAACTCATTTCAACTTTCTGCACACAAATAACCAGTTTTCTTAGAACCATTTGTAGAATAGGTAGTCTTTCTTCCAACATATGCTGATGATGCTTTTATTAAATATCAAATAGATCAACATACCTGCAAGATTTTCACATTCTCAGTTGTTTCACTTATCCATGTAGCTGTTTCTGTTTCAGTACTATGCCAGTTTGTCACTATTATTTTGTAGCAGAGCTTACAGTCAGGTTTTGCTGTGCCTCTATCCTTGTTCTTACTGCCTCAAATTGGTTTTGCTATTCTGGATTTCTTCTGGTTCCATGTAAATTTTAAGATTCAACTTTTCTCTAAATCTGTAAAATATGTTGTTAGGATTTTGATAGAAACTACATCAAATCTGTAGAACAGTTTTGAAAGTATGTCAATTTTGACAAAATTGATTTTATCTCCGAAGGAGCTGAGGACACCTTTCCATTTTCTGATGTCCCACTCAATCTTCTCAGGCACTGTAGTTTTCTTTGGGGAGATCTTTTTATTCGCTTGGTGAGGTTAATTCCTAGATATTTCATTTATCTTGAAGCTACTCTACTCTGTACATAAAAGATAATGAGTTTTGTATGAAGATCTTGTATCCAGGTGAGTTTGTTACTAATTCTAAGAGTTTAAGAGTGATGCTCTTTGGGTCTTTTATGTAAAGAATTACATCATCTATAAATAATGATAATTTTATAATTTCTTCCATTTTTATAGATATTATTTTTCTCTGGCTATGTTGAATATAAGAGGTGATAGTGGACATTATGTGTTTTTCCTGATTTTAGGGAGAATGCTTTTAGTTTTTTCCATTTAGTATGATGCTTTACATTCATAGCTTTTTTTATTATTATATTCAGGTATAATCCTATGCTTATTTTGGGGGGGATTTTATTGTGAATTGGTGTTCAATTTCATTGGAAGGCTTTTCTGGATCAAGTGATACAATCATATGTTTTTTTTTAACTCAGCTTCTTTCTATGTGATGTGTTACATTTATTGACTTTTGCATGTCAAAAAGCATTTGCATCTGTAGAATAAAATCTACTTCATCATGATGATCTTTTAAAATGTATGCTGAATTCTATTTACTAATATCTGATTGAAGATTTTTAAATTTACATTATTTAGAGAGATTAGTGTGTAATTTACTTTTTTAGTTGGATCTTTTTTCTGATTTGGGGGTCTGGGTGATATTGGCTTTCACAAATAAATTGGGGAGGACTCCACCCCTTTCATTTTCTCTGAAGAGCATAAGGAGTATTGATGATACAGCATCCTTACAGGGTTTTTGTTTGTTTGTTTGTTTGTTTTGTTTTGTTTTTTTGTCTCTTCACAATTTCTTTTTTTTTTTAAATCTTTATTGGTACATTAAATATACACATCATGATTGCACTCCATAATGGGGATTTGTACCAGTATAAGACACAACTTAATTCTCATTTTTTCCCATAGCTCTACCCATATACATACCCTACCACCCCCCCATATACATAAAATTTGTTTCCTTATTTTTTGTTACAATCTCAACATTTTCCCCTTTCACCCTATTTTACATTGAGCATTTTCTATTTCACAATATATAACATACAATGCTAGGACTCATTTACATCTTTATTTTCTCATACCAGAGAAAAGATGCGATATGTATCTATCTGTGCCCTATTTATTTCAGTTATGAGGATATCCTCAAGGTATGTCCATTTAAGTAGAAATGATTCAACATTTTCCCCTTTCACCCTATTTTACATTGAGCATTTTCTATTGCACAATATATAATATACAATGCTAGGACTCATTTACATCTTTATTTTCTCATACCAGAGAAAAGATGTATATTTAATGTACCAATAAAGATTAAAAAAAAAGAAATGATTCAAACTTATCATTTTTTTATGGCAGAGTAATACTCCATTCTGTAGAAGAACCACAGCTTTTTTATCCAGTCTCCAGTTGATGGACATTTGGGTTGTTTCCAAGATGTGCACTCATGTTTATAGCAGCCCAATTTGTGATTGCTACATCCTTACAGGTTTTGTAGAATTCATCAGTGAATTATCAGATCTGGACTTTTCCAGTCAATAAATTCTTTATTGCTGTATTAGTTTCATTCTTTGTTATTGGGTTGTTAAGCATATTTATGTCATCTTGGTTTAGTTTTGGTAGAAATATATCCCCTTCTTCAAGATTTGCTAATTTGTTGGAATGTGATTGTTTTCACCTAGTTACTATCTTCTGCATCTCCAGTGTCACAGTTTCAACTGTGTTGTGTCTCTGTCCTCATTTTCCCTTGGTAAGTCTGGCTAACAGGTTTCCTATTCTATTTACTCTTCCAAAGATCCAGCTGTTCAATTTGTTTTACTTTTTCTTCAGTCTCAATTTCACTGATTTCCACTGTTGTTTTTGCAAGTTTCCTCTTTACTTGTGGTTTGGGAGAGTTCATTATTGTTTCTCAAGTAGCATATGCCCCTCTGTAAGGTTTTCTATTTGAACTTTCTGTGTTTTCCGAATGTATGCACTGGCTGCTATTAATTTCCCTCCTAGAGCTGCCTTTCTGATACCCTGAGGTTATCACAAGTTGTGCCATCATTGTCATTAACATGCAGAAATTAATTTCCTCTTTGATTTCTCTTGTGATTCACTGGCTTGTTTAGGAGTGTCTAGTTAACATTCCAGGAGCCTTGCTTTTCCAAAATTTATTCTGTTGTTGATTGCTATTTACACTGCACAGTTCTAATATTATATGTAAAGTAATTTCTATGCTTTTGTATTTGCTTAAACCAAGGGAATGATCCAGTAAGAAGAACTAATATTATTCTACTGTATGCACCAGATATTGGGGAGCCTATTGTAATATAACAATTGCTGAAGTTAAAACATCAAATCAACACTAATACAGTCTTAGCCAGGGATTTTTACATCTCATTTTTATAAAGAAATGGATGAAATTTCCAGTAAGAAATTTCAGAGCAGAACTACACTTTTGGACTTAGTGGATGTATACAAAATATTCCATTCCTCTGTGACAGAATATTTATTTTTTTCAATACAACTATTTAACTTTTTCCATACTAGGGGCTACCTTTAAAGAGCTACCACTTCCTTTTCTGCTTCTGGAACTTCTTCCCTGATAAAGCTTATCAAATTCTGCCTGTGTATCTCTAGCCATGCATGACCCTCCACCCTTTCTTGGGAGAATAATTAAAATTCATAAAATCACAAAAGAAAATATATTTTTGAAATGCAACCTACAATGTACTTGTTTATTGACCACGTTATGCAACATTTTACAGCAGTATTAATATGAACCATGACAAAATTTAATGTATGTTTTGATAAATGCTATCACTGTGATAAGTGATAGTATTCTGAGATGTCTGGAGCACCTATATATTTGTATTAAAATGCTTAAAATTCCTATCATCTTTATTAGTATGTTGAAAGCTACTACTTTTTCTACTCATAGTCCCCCCAAAAAGTAAATTTTAACTAGAACTTAGAAAACTGAAAACATATTTTTCTATTTCATATATACAGACTCCCTCATAAAGAACACAATTTACTAAATATGAATGATGATATCTATACTTACATAAACTGTAAAACTAGAATAAAAACAATAGGAAATTTTGATTTGTTTTTCAATCTTTATTACTAGCAGAGAACATGTTTGTGGTATATAATGGTTTCTCGTAGGAAGTTGGCACATGTTCCCAAGTTTGATATAGTGATGTGAACCTCCTTCTTCAAGTACACTCCTCCACAGAACCTCATCTACCCTCTTTACCTGACTAGTAAAATTGATCTCCTGCACGAGTCCAGGAAATGTACTATTTTTTCTAATTGATGGGAAAGATTCCCAAGTACAAATGCTCAAGCACGTGAAGTAGTGCCCTCAAGGTGAACTCATTTAGAACTTCTGAGTCTGGCAAGTGCATATGAGTAAGAAACACAAATGCCCTTTCATTTTGACCACATTCACAGACAGCTCAGTAAGATCCTGGCCTTGTCTACAGTCTTTGACTCAGTGTGTAAGATGAAGTGCAAAGTTATGATCTGAATATCTTAGCACCTTAGAAGTTTAAGTCCTTGGTCATCTCCATCTATTAGTGAGTTCCGGGTTTCACAACATTTTACTTCCTTGGTACATTACTAGAAATGCTATAAGACAAATGATACATAGGAAGCAACCAAATGTAGAGAATATATGATTCAGTATATGGAGAATGCTCATTTCTTTTGTAGATATTGGCTTCTCTATACATTTGAAGATGTATTTTGAATTGAGGTAACCAAATAAAAACTTGTTGGATTTAAGATTCTAGTTTAGAGGAAAGTCAACATGTTATTTTTTGATTTTCTGAATATTATCTCTCATGTTAATATTAGAACAAGTTTTCACCAGTTAATACATTTTAAATTTTGATTCTTACTGAATTACATCATCATAAAAGTAGCTGAATTTTTCCAAAAAAAATATTCTCTACTGGTATAAGAGTGAATTGTCTTGAAAGTTTAGATATCAACATTCAGAAGTTACATACTAGATAATAAATTTAGGTTGGCATTTCCACTATAACATCTCATAATCACATGTTATGCATGTGTGATTATGACACAGTTTTGGTTCAGGGTATGTCTTTTTTAGTAGAAAGTGATTTGTATATTAATTTTTCTAAACAGGACTCATTAATGTTTGCTATGAAAAGTATCACTAATTTATATTCTGGTGAGTTTCTTATATTAGTAATGCTCCTCTGTCATGTTGCTATATATACACATTCATAGTCCTTTCATTTTAAAAGAGTATAAAGCAAATTACAAAGAAAGGAGCTGCATTTAATCACACATAATTAACAGTTTCGAGCTTAGCATGTTAATCTGTCTTCTCCATAGCACACACCAATTTTCCAAGCCTTCTGCATGTGCTTCTGGGTTACTGAAGATACATAATATATGTGCTGTCAATCAAACATGCTAGAGAATCAGCAGCCTCACTGCTGACACCTCCCAGTGTCACAACTCACGCTGTGGCCCCTGTGTCATCTGGGTGCTGCGATTAAAGTTGGTCATCACATTTCACAGCTTCAGGTGTGACAAATAGAAAACTGTTTATATCAGGTAGAAAAATTCAACCTTTAAACGTAGTACAAGTTAGTTTAACCATGACTATCTGACCCTGGGAAGAGTGTGTGAGATACGCATTTTCTGTAGTTAGGCTGAGCGAAAAAAATAAACACATTTTATTTGGTCTTGAAGTTAAAATTACTGAGTCCAAATAAACCATATTTGCTCATATATCACTTATTGCTTTACTTAGCAGATAGCTTTTATTTCAGCATGTAAACAGCTGAAGTGGGGATAGTGAGACTATCAGACAGGCAAGGACATAATTAGGCCCAATGCCTGCTGCTCCCTTTGTGACTGAGACCTAATCCAGATACTGAAAGTCCCAGCGGGAGCCTGGAGTCACAACCTCTTTATTCACTTTTGTACATCTCACATGCAAAATCCCAAGGGGACAGCCCAGTGTCACTTACCTTGAAAACACTCCACACTGTCACCAACTTCTTTCCGGAGCTAAACTCCTTTCCATGTTTTTCAGTCTGCAAAACTTAAACCATCATTTTATCTGGGAGTTTGGACAAAAGAGACCCCAAGGAGACATTTGTTAACCCATTTGGCTCTACACTTTTTATAGTTTTTTTTGACTTTTAAATGCCCAACCAGCAGTAAGTTGGTCTGCAAGGGAGGCAGGAAGCACATTGCTCTGTCAGGTTATAGAAATGACATAAACACAGTATTCCGATGTGACTTCTGAGGCCAGCAGGTTCTAACAGAGTGAAATTTACTCAGAAAATTGTTGCTGCAGCAAATTAATTGAAAAAGGTATTGAACCACCTGATATTAGGGTTCTATGCAATGTACTTTATCAAGATGTCACTCTGAATTTCCCTTCTACTGTGCTGAAAATAGATTTTGGAATCTACAACTCAGAAATGCAGGGGTAAATGCATTTTGGTCAAAAACACATGGTCTTCACATCTACCAGATGAGAGGGAGAGAGAAAGAGGGAGGAAGTCTGCATTTCAAGAGTATTCCTAGAACTGTCAGAGATGATTCTAGTTTTTTAAAAAAATTTGCCTTGAAATGAAGATAACCTCTATCTCAATATCATGGCATTTACTGTTTCAGAGAGTATAGGAGACCCTACATAACCTGGGTTCATTTCTGTTATTCACAGTTAAATTTAGTCTTAAAATATTAAAAGGAAATTCTAAAAATAAACAATTCATAATTTCCAATTTGTGTACTATTCAGAGTACTGTGATGAAATCTCATGTCCTACTGCTTCTTCTTGCTTTGGACAAGAATCAGCCCTAATGTATCCACTGAATACACTATCTGCCCATTAGTGCCTTATAAAGTGTCTCAGCTTTTACTTCAAGTAACTTGACATTATAGTGCTTGTGCTCTTTCACTTAATAATGAGGCAAAAGTAAAGAGTGCTGAGGTCAAGTAGGCACAGAGCATGAAACGTGAAAAGACATATTAACCCTGACTCTAAGTGAAGATCATGCAGGCAGAATAGGTTAGAAATATAGTAATAGAGTATCATTATGTATTCTTAAATGCATAGTATATTTGGTACTACCTATGATAGCTGGCAACCTCTCTGGGTCAAGGGAGTTACTGTGCAAAAGAATGAGATGAAAATATCTTGGAGCATCAGGAAATAAGAAACCACACACATACGCACACACACACACACACACACACACACACACACACACACACACATGCACATGCATGCACACACACACATCAAAATGAAGGAAAGTCAAAGAGACACAGGAATCTCCAACTAGAAATGGCACAATTTGAGAAAATGGCATAGATCAATTAGTTTATATAAAACTTTAAAATATCAGAGTCCATCTTGACACAATTGTGAAAGAAAATAAATAAGGAAAAAGAATAAAATGTCCAGTGCAGAGGATTCTAAATAATTTATGTTTACATTTTGCCCATGAGTAGGCATGACATAACTTCCCTTCCCTAACTGTGATCTTTTTCCTCAGAGTCCAGCAGAGGAAATGAAGGAAGGAGTAACTTTGCCTGTGAGTCACCTGGCCAGGTGACCAAGGTCATGTTAACAATGGTGATTTGTGTTGAGAAACTGTGTACTCTTGTAAAAATTATGATAAAGATGACACCATCCTTCTGTGCTCTTCTGCTCCAAAATACATAACTTTGATCTAATGCAGAAAAAAAGATAAGTCCCAAGTGATAGACATTATTTACTGCCCTGTTTCTCAAAAACTACCAAGATCACCAAAAACAAAGGGAGGGTGAAATAGTAATAACACCAAGAGGAACCTAATAAGAGACAGTGAATAAATCTAATGTCAGATCTTTCATGATATCTGGAACAAGAGAAGAAGAATTGTCTAGAAATGGAAATCTGGATGTTGTGGAGTTGATATACATATCAGTATTAGTCTAGTGTGAAGCACTTGGAAATTCATTCATAATATCAAGTTTCCTTCTTTGTAAATATTTTTACTTCATATTCTGAAAAAGTTACAAAATTATATGCTTTGTTCTATAAGGAAATGATTTATTTGAGAAAATATAATGATTTATTTGAGAAAAGAACTATATACCATCTTTTTATAATTTTATAGAATTCAAAACTAAGACTCTAAAAGAAAGTAACCATGTAATAATTGCACAATAATGCAGATCTGAATCTACATGTTATTTTTGGGACATGAAATCTGTATGGACTCTGAAAAATTATTTCAAGAGCTTGATTTCTTCATTTAAAAAATTGAAGTAATTATTTTTACCCAAGAACTTACCATTGAAACATAGTTCATATTAAATAAATGCTATTTTGTGAGAAGGAAATTTAGAAATAGTTTAATTTGAATTGAGCAGTAGATGAAATGGAGGAACCCAGAGGACTTCTGAGAAATTAATGGGGAACATTAACTTTTACCAATTTCCCCTGAATTCAAGTCTCTGAAGAAAGATCATAGACAGACAGGAGCATTACTCATGGTAATGGGGCAAAAGGAGGTAATCAGAGTCCAAAGGTGAAAGGATAAATTCCAGGGAAACCTGGAAGGAATAAATAAATCAATACAAACTTTGGGCCAGCTCAGCAGAAAGCAAAGCACATTATTCCAACTTGCAACAACAGATAAAGCTAGAGAGATGCTGTTTTGCTACCAAAGAAATAAAATTTTTAAAATAATTCTAGAAGAAATAGTTTAGTGTGGACCCAAAAACATTTTGGAGACATTTTACATTGGTCTAAGGAAGATTTGGTATCTTTGTTTTGTGTACACATGTGTACATTCGTACATGTGGGTGGGTGTGTATGCATGTGATATTTCAGACATATCTCTACCAATGAGTTATATCTACAGCCCCTATAGAAAGTTTTGGATTAATAAGTGCTCCTTAAACATATAACATAAATATTTTCCAGAACTGATTGAATCCTTTGGGAAAACAGAATTGAAAGATGAAAGCCAGACATAAAAATTGTTGATGATGTAAAATTTTCTATAACAATGGTCACTGTCCCTGGTCTCATCCTCAGTGGACTCATTACAGATAGAGTTCAAACTGCTGAATAGCCTGAATAGCCTGATCAGCTGGACTCTCACAAATAAAGTTTGTGCACAGTGCAGAGAGGAACGCTGTGCATATCTGAGCTTCACAAGTGCCTGAGATACTGTCCATTCCTAGCACTTCTGTAACAAAGACCCACAGACCAAGTGATTGTCACAAGAAATGTATCCATCTCAGTTTTGTGGTGTCTTACTCCAAGACTAATGTGTTGGCAGGATTGATTTCTTTCACAGCTCCCCTCTTGGACTTGTGGGGAGTCACCTTCTTTTGACTTTTCATGGTCTTCCCTCTGTATGTAACACATCACAACATCACTCATGTTGAGGTGGGATCCAGCTGAAAGACCTCATTTTAATCCAATTGCTCCTTTGAAGACCTCTTCAGATAAGTTGATTTGAGTCCCGAGCATTATGATCTCAACTCATAAAGGATTTCATTTTATTTTCTTCTGGGATAAATACAAAGACAAAAGCCAGACTGTGGTGCCAGTCTGACTCTAGATGAAAAGGACCCATCTTCACTGCTGTTTCCAACACACATTTTTTAAACATCATCTCTGTTTAGAAAGGTCAGATTTTTATAGTTCTGTCTCATCCCATCAGCCTGGGATGAGTGTCCCCAGTACTTACAATGAGTGTAAATGTCACCAACATGAACTAAAATATTAATAATAATAAACAGGGAAAGGGAGATTTAGAGATGTTGAAAGTGAGGTGTTAAGGAGGGGAGAGAGATTAAAAGAGAATCAAGCTATGTTGTGCCAATGTACCTAATCCCTAAGATGAACCTAAACATTGAGTACTACAAACATATACCGTGTCAATAAAATGAAATTTCAAAAAGGAAGATAAATTTCACAAATATTAAAAATGCCTGATAAAATCTGGAAAAAAAAATGTGTGTACTCTGAAGAGAAATCAGAATATAGAGATTGATTTAAGGTTCAAAATGAGAGTGATTGTAGGAGTTACTTCCGGTGTTTCACTGCATAGTAGGCTGGCTATGGTCAGGACATATCGTACACTTCAAAATAACTAAAAGAAAGGCCTTTGAGTTTTTTTAAGCACAAAGAAATGATAAATGTCTAAACTGAAGTTGATGCTAAATATTCTGATATGATTATTACACAAGATTTACACGTATACAAGAAATCACTCCATACCCATTAGATGCACAATGAATATGTCAGTTAAAACCAAAATAAAATACAAAAATTATTTGTAACACAGTAATCTATTAAAATGGACACATTTGAAAGTGATGGCAATTTTCCAAGTACAGTGGGACCGAAGGGATTAATTAGTCTCAGTTTGGCTTTGAAGGGAAAGTCGTGTTGAGAGGAAAAGTGATGCTCTAGTGAGAGGGTCGCTAATAATTTTGGGTAAAAATTTATGTCTTGAAGGGACACACATTTGAGATCTTATTCTAATGGAACAATTGTAATTCAAAGCCATTGTGAGAGTACGTCAATGAGAAGGTCATTAGAAGAAGAAGAAAGACGCTCCATGAGGCTCTGCTGGAGGGTCCTCAGAACAAGGATGATTACAATTACTTTAATTATTCTTTTGTGCTCACATTCCCTGGCAGTAGAAATCATTAGGGTCCTACACCATCAAATGCCCTGGTTGGAACTTGTCATATTGCAATTATAACAAAAGTCATTGAAGTATGTTCATGAGGACTCTCCAGGCAAAATAAATGTGAAAAATTTATTTTTAAGACTAGAGTGACTACAGGCCTTAAAGCCTCTGAAGTCATTTAGGAGTTTTGATGTTGCGTACAAAAATAAATGTGGATGAGACCTAGCAGCTTTCAAATACCATTTAGTCAAGCAAATATTTGTCAGTCTTATTATAGTCTTTTCCCAATGTCACAAGATCTAGTACATGATCTGTACTCTCATTTATGTTTTTCTGCTAAAATTATCCAACTAAGAATGTTTTTTGAGCCAGTCTGAAAGAATGATGAATCCCAGTCACGGTCTTCCCCCATTAGCAATTCTTTGTTACTAGCACCGTGCTATGCAGAGAATGAGAGCTGATTCTGACTCTGTGTATGTGCAAGCAGGCACAGAAGAATGGAGCTTGAAATAAAAGCAGTTTAATTTTGATAATAATCACTTAGGAAATAACAGGTTAAAAACCAATCATGTGGTTCTCACATTACAAAAACAAAGGGAAGCTTAATGCTATTCCTCCAGCATCCCCAGGGCATGAGACATGATGTCCTGCACAGCCATTTTCCAAGCAGAGCAAAGAATGAACAGGGATGAAACTGGCAAAGTGATAACGTAGAAGTGAAAGGAATGGGGAAGAAGAGTGAGGAGATGTATCTGAGAGAGTGAGGCTGAAGACGAGGAGAGGGAAACTAAAGAGAGAGAAGAGTCTCCATCACCAATGCCCTGAAAACCCAGGGACTGTCTACCACATACGTGCTCAACACACTGCCTCTAAGGGAATTCTTAACTTGTGCCGTAAGGTGTCCTTCTCTACACATTTAGACAACTGAGGTTTATGTGACTGTCTCATTAGATTATCTCAAAATGTTATTATAATGGCAAATAGGAAGCACTGAAGGCTCCCAGAACTTGGAGGCAGAAAACAAATTTTATTTATGTTGATGGGAATGGTCAGGATAATTCCTCAGAGTACCAGAGAATTTTCCTTTGTCTTTCTACCATTTATATAGGGTTTGCAAGCAGGAGAGAGGAACTAAAGCAGATCAGGCAGCTGATTGGCTACATATGATATCACTATTACTGATGGGTTGACAGCAAGTTCAAACTCAGGTGAGAAACACTAATTGGAAGGTGAGGCTGGTTAGTTAAGGAAAACACATATTTGGAGTATGTATTAGTTCCAGGTAGAGTTTGCCAACGAAGAATTTGCTTGAACTGATAAAAAGTAAAACTGTTGGGCCGGGGATTTAGCTCAGTGGTTCCAGTGCCTGCCTTGCAAACACAAGAGCCCCAGCTCAATCCCCAGTAAAAACATTCCACAATGCCAGGCATGGTGACTTATGCCCACCAGCAATCAGTACCACATACCAGATGCTGGGCACAGTGGCTCACACCTGTAATCCTAGCCCTCGGGAGGCAGAGGCAAGAGGATTGCTGTGAGTTCAAGGCTGAGCTCCAGGCCAGCCTGAACTACAAAAGTGAGACCCAGCCTCAAAAAACAAAACAAAGCAAAGAAACAGAAACCCAAAACTGCTCATGGCAGACATTATCTTGGAGTAGTGTCCTACCAACTTGTCAGTCATTTTATATTTCTATTTGACTAGCAACAGGTCACATTGGCACTGCAAGATAGCAAGAAAGAGTTAGTGACCCTTATGCCAGTCCACACCAGCACCAAGCCTCTGTGAGGCACCTGATGGCCCAAGAATAAGGATGTGTCAGAAATCCACATGTTACTTTCAAGAATAGGTTTAAACCTCAGGCAGATAGGAAGTGTTGAAGGTGGATGACAAGGTTTCTCCTTGGCAGCATAACAGGTTAAATAGGCAGCTATGTTCTTGACAGTATTAATAGCTTATATAGGAAGCTATGTTCTCAGCAATGCTAGCATGAAAATATGTGCTTACATTCATTACAGATTACAAAATTTTGAAATTATTGACTCCAGTTTCAGATTGACCCATAACACCACACGTAATTTCAGATTAACCTATACTACACTTTACTTTTTCAATGCATTTCCACTAATCTTGCCAAATTTAGAAGGTCAGAAGAATGTGCCCCATGCTATATATCACTTTGACATAAAGGTTATTTTGAGCTGAAGGAAATTATAAAACAGGTACAGTGAAAGCTCTTCAAGCTGGGAGTGTAACTCAGTAGTCATGTTTACCCAACATTCACAAAGCATTGGTTTTTCTGACATGTCAAACAGACAAACACACACACAAGACATAAATTTATAAAAATATCACTCCTCCTCTCTCTACCAAGAAGGACAACATTTAAAAAACAAGAAACAGTTGTCATCCTCAGACCCATGTGGGAAAAATAAAGTTATTCAAGTCTCTTTCTCATTAGTGCTGATTGTAAAGAGTAGATCACTCACCACCAACATAAGGTTATTATGCCATTTCATACCAGATATTTATTCAGTGCACATCATCCTCCAACTACTGTGTTAGCCCAGCGCATGCAACAGTGAGAGAGACAGACAAGGTTAGCGCTCTCCCAAGGAAAATTCTGTATTGGAGTGACAGACACTGAACATGATCATTTTAGAGAGTGATACATGCTTTGAAGAACAGGATAATGCAATACGAAGTGATATGAAAAGCACATGAATGATGTTTGACAAGTAATTTACATTTAGAAGTCTAGGAAAATCTCATGGTGAATGATATTTGAACTGAGATTTAAAGGTGAATACAGAGGAAACCCTGGGAAAATCTGAGGATAAAGCCTTACAAATTATGCAGCTCATACAACGAATTCATATATATCATGTGACAAATTATGCACATTCAGTCTCTACATGGAACTCAGGATGAGGGACAAAAGTGGTAACCAGGAGCTTATATTGTATGTTCCGTGTTCCATGAGAATACTTAAGGAATACTAATTAGGGGGTGGACTTAGAGTATGAAAATGGACTTGTCCTGAAGTTCCCTGTGGTGAGTTTGCCAGGCCTAACTGGACTCTTCTGCATCTCAAAGCACTGCCTATGTAATGTACATTGTGTTGGGACAAGGTGACATGGGATGCCACTGTGTTCACAGTTTTCTTGTCTTGGATTTTGACTTAATAATATTTATTTTTGTAGCTTCTAATGTAGTCCATTTCATGTAATTTTTAAAAAAAATTTTATCACCCATTCCCCACAGTACCATGGGTTCCAAATCTCTAGTTTCACTATTGATTACTTTCATGAGCATACAAAAAGCAAACAAAGAACATGTTTGCATGAAATAAACCATGGATGTAGATCAGCCACAAACTAAATGATCATTTTTATCCAACTTGTAGATTCTACCTCAGGCTCATGTTTGGACCATTTTGTGTATTTTAAATATAAATAGTGAAGATTTCTAGATACCAATCTAAGTACTAATTTAAACAATGATGTTAACTAAGTCAGATGAAACAAAATATATGGTAATTATATATGAGGAATGTATTTGTTGTTGTTTTGATGGTACAAAAAATTGAACTCAGGCCCTTGTGCTTCCAAGGTAGGCATGGCACCATTTGAAATAACTCTCAGACCCTGTGAAATTTAAACTTCAAAGAAAATTAGTGACTACTTCTATTGCTTTTATCATCACCAATCAATCTGCCAAATACTAAACAATTCAAGATTCTAAATTTGATACTGCTTTAAATACAAAATAAAGAGGTCATTTTTTTTCTTTCCCGTTTTTTTGGAGAAAGGATCTTACTTTGTAGTTCAGGTTGGTTCTGAACTCAGCCTCAAACTCAGCAATCCTCCTGCCTCTGCCTCCCAAGTGCTGGGACCACAGGCATGAGCCACCATGCCTGGCATTGTGGAATGTCATATTGATTGCTAGTGGGTGAGTCACCATGACTGGCACTGTTCTATGTGGTTACCAGGTATCTAACTAGAAAACTTGTGCTTGCAAGGCAGGTGCCAGAATCACCGAGCTAAATTCTTTGCCCAAGAGGTCATTTCTCATCTCTCGAGAATTTGCAATAAAAACATGATGTGTGTCAAAGTAACAGACCCGAGGATCAATGGAGTAGACTAGAAGATCCAGAAACTACTCCAGATACACTGAGCCACCTCATCTTTGACAAAGGAGCCAAAAATCCTCAATGGAGGAAAGATAGCCTCTTTAACAAATGGTGCTGGAAAAACTGGGCTTTAACTTGCCAAAGACTAAAACTAGATCTAACTCTTTCACCGTGTA
>PVIR01002947.1:69552-80113 GCA_004026965.1 Petromus typicus | reverse complement strand
TAACCTTCTGCAAAAAGGTTAGGTAAAACTCTCAAAGACATTGGCTTAGGAAAGACTTCATGAACAAAACTTCTATAGCACAGGAATTGGCTGAAGAAATCAACAAATGGGACTTCATTCTTTTAAAAAGCTTCTGCACAGCAAAGGAAACCACCAACAAAGCAGAAAGAAAACCAACAGTGTGGGAAAAAATCTTTACTAGCTGTTCCTCAGAGAAAGGGCTACTATCTAGAATATATAAAGAGCTAAAAAAAAAATCATCCCACCCAAATTTAATGACCCAACTCAAAAATGGGCATCTGAAATGAACAGATATTTTTCAGAGGAAGAAGTAAGAGCAGCTAAGAAGTATATCAAGAAATGCTCAATATAATTAGTCATTCAAGAGATGCAGATGAAAACAACATTGAGACTTCATCTCACTCCATATAGAATGGCTGCCATTTCAGATTCAGCCAATGGCAAATGTTGGCGAGGCTGCAGAGAAGAAGGAACCCTTTTCCATTGTTGGTGGGACTGTAGACTCATACAACCCCTGTGGAGATCAGTTTGGAGATTTCTCAAAAACCTAGGATTAGAGGTCCCATTTGACCTGGCCATTGCCCTGCTAGGTATATACACACAAGAATTAAAAGACTCATATCACAGTGACATATGTGCACCCATGTTTATAGCAGCCCAATTTGTGATTGCTACATCTTGGAAACAACCCAAGTGTTCATCAACTGGAAACTAGATAAAAAAAACTGTGGTTCTTCTACAGAATGGAGTATTACTCTGCCATACAAAATGATAAGTTTGAATCATTTCTACTTAAATGGACATACTTAAATGGACACTTATGAGGATATCCTCATAAGTGAAATAAATAGGGCACAGATAGGTACATATCACATCATTTCTCTGGTATGAGAAAATAAAGATGTAAATGAGTCCTAGAATTGATGTTATATATTGTGAAATAGAAATGCTCAATGTAAAATAGGGTGAAGGGGGAAAAATGAGATAGTAACAAAAAAGTAAGGAAACAAATTTTATGTATATGGGGGGGCGGTAGGGTGGGTAGTAAGGCTATGGGAAAAAATGAGAATTAAATTGTGTCTTATACTGGTACAAATTCCCATTGTGGAGTGCAGTCACGATGCATATATGTAATGTATCAATAAAAGTGAAAAAAAAAACCCAAAAAACAAAAAACATGATGTGTGTACTTACTTAGCCAACTGGATTCTATTAAAGACTTGTTTCTAAAAAGAAAAATAGACAAAGTGACAAATGTAAGACATTTTTGAAATGAGTGGCATTGTAATGTGTAACTCAATAGAAAAGTAAAATACTCAAATGAGAGAGAAGTAAAGATATAGACATCCATAAACACTTGTTAGAAAATACTTAACCCTAGAGGAACAGAATGACTTAAGAAATGACATAAAACAAACTAAGGTCCAAGAAAAAGCAGAAAACCACTAATGATAGCAAATTTATCATTTAAAACTAAGAAAATTCAACATTGACATAGAAGATAAAAAATGCTGGCATAACCAGTTAACCCAGAAACAAATCTATGAGTATATACACTGTTAACTATAACAAGAAGAGTTACTGATAATTGAAGGCTAGATATGTTTAGGACACAACAGAGAAAAATCCATAGTTTTTCATCTAGGTAATGGATTATCAATAATATACAAACTTTTCAAATAGTAGGGGTATTTGATTAGATTATATTAAAATGAATAGCTATACTTATAAATAGACCAAGAAGAAAGTTAAAAGTAAGTTAATGTCTGAGAGAGATATTTGTAAATGATAAAAGATTAGCATGCTTTGCATTCGGAGACATTAATAAGTAATAATAATAAGCTACTTGAAAAATAAGAAAATATCTAGAAGCAGACAATTCGCAGATGAGCTAACAGAAGTGGCTCAGAATTATATGCAATAAATCATCATGAGTAATAAAAATGCAAATTAAGATCAAAATGAGATGTCATTACCTCTTCATAATGAGGAAAAAATAAATCTGATTAACCCAAGTCTTTATTAGCATGTGTAACAATGACATCTCAGCCATGGCTGACACAAGAATAAATTGCAATAAATACTCTGAAAATAAAAAGAAAGCGAATATTATCTATTAAAATTAGAATGTAAAAACTTTCTTGCTTATTAGTTTTCCCCTTAAGTATTTACTTACAAATATATGTGTAGCATTAGAAAACAAATTATAGGACTACTCACAGAACTAAAAATCAAAAAGGAAAAGAAATAGCAAAATATACAAGAAGAGTTTTGGTACATCTATATTATAAAACTTCACAAAGGCACGAAATAGGATTACATGCAAAAAATACAGGTAAATTTCAAAAACATTTCATTAACAGAAAGCAATGTATCTATTCTTGTACAACGTGGTCCCAGTGTGTGTCCCAGGTACTGCGAGCCCAGAGAAAGAGACGGGTGAACGATCATACTATGTGCAAATTATTGTGGATTTACTAACAAAAGAGACCAGGGTAGATGAAGACAAGTTGGATCCTCACAGTTTGCATCAGAATCTGTCCTCGGTTGCTCAGGACAAAAGTGACTTCATCTATACTGGGTTTTTCTTAAGTTAACAACAAAGTAACAAGCATAGTTTTTTAGTGTTTTCAATTCATCATAGACTGGCTCCAGGCAGAAAGTATGAGGGGAGGGCCGGTGGGAGGAAAGCTATTCAGTGTCTTGGCAGAAAGCAGAATGAGAAAGCAGCAGCTGGGGAAGGAGACAGAGTGGGTCACACCCCAGTGACCTGCCTCTCCTGACCAGCCCCCACCTCCTAACGGAGAATCATCTACACACCCTGCTAATCCAATCAGCTTCCCAAATCCCACATATGAGCCTTGGGAGGACATTCTCCATCTAAGCTGGTTACACATGCTCCCCTTTACTTCATTAGTGGCCCCAAATAGTACCTTTATTTATACCAACTTCTATAGAACACATCTACTGGGCTTGGAAGATTTCCATCTGGAAAAAGGTGGGGTGGGGGCTGTAGAAACAGACTATTTTATTTCTTCAGCCAACAAAGTTCACTTGTAAAAAAGAAAAAAAAAGCTGAGCACACGAAGTTTAAAATAATTCCATATTCTATTGCTTTTGAAAGCAGAGATTTTTTTAGCTTTCAAGGGGATTAAAAAAACATGCTGTGTCAAAACTGTGGAAACAAAGAAATATGAAGGAAAAACCAGAATACTAAAGAGCTTTCTTTGCCGCTAAGATGGTCTTATACCATGAAAGGAAAAGAGACCTTTTGGAATAATAGAATGTTTCATAGAATACTATACATAATCCAACAGTGTTATGTATTAGATTAGAAACAGTTTAAAAAGCAGATCAACCCTGATTCAAATAGAAAAAAAACTGCAAACTATCTATAAAGTATTCAATTTAAAAAATTGATGAAGGACTAGAAAAGTGTTTTAATACATGTAAAATAATAAAAACTCACACATTCTCCCGGTTATATCTATGCCATCAGTTATTTCTAGTACTAAGTAACAATTGCTACATTTTCTCTGGGTGGTACAAAATCTACCAATTGATTAAGAAAATATCTATAAAATTCATAAAGTATTTAAAATGTGCAAAATAAATTTTAAATATAAAAATAAAAATTTAGTTATTAAGTTTATAAACACAGTAGTACAGTAAGAAAATCTGCAAATTATGGAAATTTTTTCAGATTATTAAAATTAGAACTATGATTACCATTTTGATATCAGACATCTTCTAGGATAGACCTTTTGATTTAAGAGACAGCCAAATTATAAAATTGTAAATATTTAAAAATGTATGATATGTACTGTGAAATAGTATGAAAAGATTCAAGAGGAAAAGGGAGGTTGAAGTAAGGAAAAGTAAGGAAAGAAGGAAAAGAAAAAGTTTGATGGTAAAAAAGGAAGTAAAGCTTGTGAATATGGGCATTGGGGCTTTGGGGGACAGGCGAGTGAGAAAAAAATGAAAATTAACTAGTGTCATATACTGGTACAAATTCTCAATGTTGATTGTGATCATAACATGTATATAAAATGTACGAATAAAAGAACAGAACAAAATATTTGTAATAATTTTAGAATTAATGTCATTGACCAACCAAAACAGTTTCCTTGTTTTGTTTGTTTTGTTTTCATATGAGGTTTAAAAGAGAGACAGGAAGAAAGAAAAAAAAAAGGAGTGTGTAGACCAGGTATGCAAGGAGGATGACAGGGGTTTGAGATTCTAAGAGGTGAAGAAAGACAGGCTCATAAGAAAAACACCCTTTAGGCCTGAGTAACAGGCTGAAGACCCCTCTCTCTGATGGGGAGTTGTCTGATGGTGTCAGAGTCTCTCCAAAGGTGGGTTGTTTCTTTATTTACTATGATACACAGGGTACCCTTGTACCTGGCCACTAGGAAGCCTAGTTTTACTTGTAAAGAATGTGACATTGGAATTGTAACAAAAAAGTAAGGAAACAAATTTTATATATATGGGGGGGTGGTAGGGTGGGTGGGGCTATGGGAAAAAATGAGAATTAAGTTGTGTCTTATACTGGTACAAATCCCCATTATGGAGTGCAATCATGATGTGTATATTTAATGTACCAATAAAGATAATTAAAAAAAAAAAAAAGAATGTGACATTGGGATACATTTCCACAGTTTTTATACCTTTGATTTCTCTTGAAAGTTCTTATTGGTTGAACTAGCTCATTATGGAGAAGTATATAATTGTGTACATGATCACTGCATAAGGAAAATGAAAAGAGTTTATAGAGTTCTAGAGAACATACTTCAGTTTTGAAGTGGAAGGAAAACAACTATCTCAGAAATTGAGAAAGCCCATTAGTATTATACGTAGATATTATTTTTAATTTAAATCTTTATTGGTATATTATATATACACATCATCATCTCATTCAACATTGAAAATTTGTGATAGTACATGACACAACCTAATTCTCATTTTCCCCTTTCCTCTACCCACCCTAAGCCACACCCCTATATACATAAGCTTTGTTTCCTTTTTTAAATTACCATCACATTATATTTCCCCTAGTTTTTTACCCCTACATCCTATTTCCTTTTAAATATTTTCTATTGCACAATATCTACTATATGTACTCAAACTTATTTACATCTTTATTTTCTCATACCAGAGAAAAGATACAATATTTTCATTTCTGTGACCTATTTATTTCACTTAGGAGAATATCCTGAAGGTACATCAATTTGAGTATAAATGACTCAATCTTATTTTTTATTGCAGAGTAATATGCCATTCTATAAAAGAACCACATATTCCTTATCCAGTCTCCAGTTGATGGACATTATGGCTGTTTCCAAGATTTAGCTATTACAAATTAATTTAGCTATTATAAACATGGGTGCACATATATCGCTGTGATATGAATCTTTTAATTATTTTGTTTATATACCTAGTATAAGAATGGCTGGGTCAAATAGGACTTCTAATCCTAGTTTTCTGAGGAATCTCCACACTGATTTCCACAGAGGTTGTATGAGTTTACACATCCACCAACAGTGGAGACGGGTTCCTTTTTCTCCACAGTCTCATCAACATTTGTTGCTAGCTAATTCTGAGACAGAAGCCATTCTTTGTGGAGTGAGATAAAATCTCCATGTTGCTTTCATCTGCATCTCTTTAATGACCAGTGAGCTAAATATTAAAACAGAAACACTAAACCTGCTGCAAAACAGATGAGGTAAAACTCTTGAAGACTTTGGCTTGGGGAAAGACTTCATAAACAAAACCTCTATAGCACTAGAACTGGCAGAAGAAATCAACAAATGGAATCTCATCCTGTTAAAAAGCTTCTGCACAGGAAAGGAAACCATCAACAGAGTGAAAAGGCAACCAAAAATATAGGAAAGAATCTTTACCAATTGTTTCAAAGACAAAGGGCTACTGTCTAGAATATATACGGATTTTTAAAAAATCAGCACCCCAAATTTAAAGATCAATTCAAAAATGGGCATCTGAAATGAACAGACACTTTTCAGAGAAAGAAGTAACAGCAGCTAAGAAATATACGACAAAATGTATGTAGATCTTTAAGCACACCTGAAAAAGCCAGGAAATGTCTCCCTTTAATATCAGAAGTGTTGGTTTTGGTAACTGATATTTTTTTTCTTTTTAGCGCTCTGGTGAATATTTTCATCTTTCTCTCTTAGGCTCTACAGAGAAGCAGTAAGTACGAGAAGGAAGTACTTCTACCAAAACACTGAGGCATGGAGAAGATATGGCATGAATTATCACTGGCATTTGCAATTTGATAAAGTGGTTTTAATTAATGGAGAATTTCTTCAGAGGTTTCTAGGTCAGTGGAGAATATATGAACTCACCAAAATTTTTAAAAAACAGAAAACTATGAATCTAGCTTAAATTGTCATTGCTATGTAACTGTGCTGGTACTTCTACTAAGATTGTTATTGGTAGTGTACTTGCCTAGTATTCATTGAGGTTCTGGGTTCCGTCTCAAGAAGTGTACACACATACACACACACACACACACACACACACACACACACACACACACACATACTTGTTATCTAACCTATTAGCAGTTTGTATTAAAGTTGTTATTATTTTTTAGGTCTTCCATTTTTTCCTACTATTTTCTATCCACCACATTTATCAAAACTTGATTATCGTGAAAGTATATGATTTTTGTAGAGTATTTGAAATTTTCAGGAGTGCATATATGACTAGAAAGTATAAATTTTTATTTGTCTAGTTGATGAGAAAAAATGTTTGTGTGTCATAGAGAAAAAAGGAAATACTGAAAATTAAATACAGTTTGATTGTTTTGAGAGAAAAGTCAGTTCCCAAGAATCTTAGCCCAGGATAAATGTCTAGCTTAGGGGTAGAGTGTGTGTTTAGCATGCATGAGACCCTGAGTTCAATTCTCAGTACCCCCCCCACACACACACACATAGATTACAACAATACAAAGGAAAAAAAAAAACTTTATCCTATCTTCTTCCTTTAATTTATCTCGTGCCAGTAAACCATGGTGATGATCCTGTTGGGATCTCTAAGGTTATGTAGAGGTCACCCAAAAGCCTCTGGCATGCTTAGTTCTATGAAAGGTTGAATGGTTTGTGGGAGTTTATAACAGACTTGCAGTTAGGAGGAAGAGTCTGATCACAAGAGGTAGATCACTGTGGATGAGAAAGGATTTTCTTCCTTCCCATTCTATTACCGGTTTGCCGTGCATCCTTTCCTGTACTTCTCTGTACTCCTTTACTGTGCCTTCCTGTTTTAGATTCAGCCCACTACAAACTGAAACATGAACCAAAATAAGCCTACCCCTTCCTTGAGTTCTGTGTCTTTGGTATTTTGTAAAAACAAGGAATAAAGTGACTGAGACAAAACATAAAGTCACCTTAATTCTGATAAGAATTTTCATAGCAATTCCAGAGAGAAATCACTGCAACAGGAACAAGAAAACCTTGAAGTTCTGAGCATTTATTCCACTCACTTGTAAAAGAAGTGTTTTTATTTTCAGTCAATGAAGAAGAAAACTCTTTCAATTCTCTGTCCCTGGATTTCTTTACTACAGGTAAATTAGACTTTTAAACTTTATTTTAAATGTAAGATTATGTAAATATTTATTAGAGTAAATACATTATTACTTAGTAAAGAGCTGGCTGATCACCTGTATTATTCACATGGCTAAATAGAGTGTATATGTGCACATGTATTTTCATGTGTATGTTTTTGTGAGTGCATATAAACTGTGGTCTGTAATGACCTGAATATATTAGTAAGTAGAAAGTATATAAATTGTCTTCAAATTTGTACCAAAGTCACTGAACTTCAAAAAGGAATGATTTTTTTTTGCACTAAAGTGTTTTATATTTGTTTATACTCAAGTATTTCCATTATAATCCATTAGAGCCCAGTTAGACAGCATCGTCACATAGCCCTCTGCTGGTCATCTGGTCATCTGATCATCAATCAAGTCAGGATAGTGTGATATTAGTGGTGGCATGTAGCTTTGATTTTTCAACTTGGAAAGGAAATTTACTGCCTGTTACCATTGTTAGGTAGATATTCTACAGGTTGTTGAAAAGAAATGAAAGTAGTGCTCATGCTGAGTAGGGAATGCATCTGCTTGAGAAGATCTCTGGCATGGAACTGGCCCACCTTCACCACAGCACTAGGTCCTAAGCTGGGACATAAGCACAAGGGAAGGAGGAGCCCACAGAAATCTATCTACTTTTCTGCTCATGCTGAGACTAGTGTTTGGGGAGAAGCCTCCAGAGACTACATTTACCTGTCTATACACACTGAATAAATGAGGCAGTGGTGCTGGTAATTGAGAAAAGGCCATCAGTGTGTGACTGTCCTATCTATCATTAAAAAAAAACACTAAAAGAGTGAAGAAATACTACTTACTCTAGCCACTGGTGAGTTTGTGGAATAAATGCCACCTATAGGACCCTAGACTCTTGCAATCTTCAAGCCTGCAGGAGACCACTGAGCTCCACTCAGGCATTATAGCCTGGACCTAGCCTGGAGATGATGGCTGTCTCCTATAACTAGTCAACTCTACTCTGAGTGCAACTGCCCATACTATCTATAGGAGAGAGCAGATCCACACCATAAAGGGCCCTTTCAGTAGTGTTTTGAACTTTGCGGGGTTTTTTGTGTGTGTGTGTGCTATTGTTGCTGTTGTTCTGTTTCTTTTTTCTGACTACTCTTTTGTTTTTCATTTCCCTACATTTTTGTTGCAGTCTGTCCAATTTCAGACTTTTTTCTCTCTTAGTTGCTCTTATTTTTACAGGAGAAAGAAAAAACCTTTTGCTCCTGGGTACACCTATTCTTTTGTTTCTTTATCCTCTCTTGTCTTCTGGTTAGTATCATTTCCCAGAAATTAACACATTTTACTCCTCCCTACTCTCTTTCTTCTCTACTATTACAGGAGGGTGAACATAGTTTATTGTGGTCTTGTTGCTGTTAGTCTGTTCTGTTGTGTATTTTTTTTCCTTTCTGTCTCCTTTGTCTGTTAGCCTCTATGAGTTTCCTGAGGCATACGTGATCTTTATATTTCTTCTAAAATTATTTCTAATTTCACCCTCTCCTTCTATCACTCTACTCCTCAACTCCCTAGATACCCTTTTTACCAAAGGGTGATGTTGCTATATTGAAGAATTTGTATGTTTTAAACATATATCTGGTTAGTTTTAAATTTTGACATATGGTCACATATCTAACTCATGAGATAGAACATATCAGGGTAGAAATTGCTAAATCTTGTCATTTCCTAGGCTGTGCTTGATACTGTTGAATATACTGATTGTATTACGTCAAATGAGGTGATGTGATTGCTCTGTTTATGTTCCTTCCATAGTGTACTAGAACTGAGATCACTTATGCACCTTTACAGCTCCAAAGAGGACTACCCAGGAAGTAGCCATCTCCTAAGGGTTCCAAATATTAACAAGAAAGAGACTTCCATTAAACATTGTCCATAGAGCAGGCCAGGAATCAAGCCAAAAATATCAGCAACAACAACAAAATAGAAATAAGAAAAATTCAAAACTTCTGAAACAAAGTTAATCACCATAGCAGAAACCAGGGAAAATGGGAATAAAACAAACTGAAGCTCAGTCATCAGGACTTATTTTCTTTTTTTTTAAACAGGATCTCACTTTGCAGTTCAGGCTGGCCTTGCACTCAGCCTCAAACTCACATCACAGCAATCCTCCTGCCTCTGCCTCCAAAGTGCTGGCATTGCAGGCATGAGCCACTATGCCCAGCACTGTGGTATGTGGTACTGATTGCTCGTGGGCATGAGTCTCCATGCCCAGTATTGTATGTGGTTACCAGGGGATTGAACCTGGGCCCTTGTGCTTGCAAGACAGGTGCTGGAACCACTGAGCTAAATCCCTGGCCCCATCAGGACTTTCTGAGCCAGTAACACAAGAGGATCCAGTAAAATGGATATCAGAAATAATTTCTCAGATAAAAATAGGGATCCTGTCCATAGTGTAAGATATGACTAATAACACTAAAGAACAGATCACAAACATGATAGAATATTAGATTATGATATTAATGTAAACTGTTAAACAGCTTCAAACAGATTTCCAGGAGATGAAAACCTCCAATGAGAGTCTGCAAAATAGGATGAATAAATGTGAAGACTGAATATCAGATGTAAGAGAGAGAATTGCAGCCAGTGAACAGAAATGGAATGATTTATAGAAAATAGCAAGTTATGAGGATATCCTCATAAGTGAAATAAATAGGTCACAGATAGGTACATATTGCATCTTTTCTCTGGTAGGAGAAAATAAACATGTAAATGAGTCCTAGAAATGTATGTTATATATTGTGAAATAGAAAATGCTCAATGTAAAATAAGGTGAAAGGGGACAATGTTGAGATTGTAACAAAAAAGTAAGGAAACAAATTTTATATATATGGGGGGGTGGTAGGGTGGGTGGGGCTATGGGAAAAAATGAGAATTAAGTTGTGTCTTATACTGGTACAAATCCCCATTATGGAGTGC
>PVIR01002947.1:31048-69452 GCA_004026965.1 Petromus typicus | reverse complement strand
ATAAAGTCAAGGAGAGCCTGAAATGAAATATTTCAAGCCCTAAAACAAAAAACAACCTTCTATTTAGATTGATGTATCCTGCAAAACTAAAAAAAGATGTTTTTTTAATAAGATGGAGTATTACTTAAACATAAAGAATGATAAATTTGACACATTTATACTCAAATGAATGTATTTTGAGGACATACTCATAATTTAAAGAAATAGGATCCAAATGTGTAAATATATCTTTTCTCTACTAGGAAAAACTGAAGATGCAAATGAATGCCAAAATTTATGGTAGGTAAGGTGAAATAGGAAGAAAATATGCAAAAAGAAAATGAAAAATAAAGAAGGAAAGCGTAAAAGAGATAGTAAAAAAAAGGATGCACAGTTTATATATATAGTGGGTGAGTATTAGGGTGAGCAGGGGATGGGGAAAAATAAGAATCATGCACAGGTACAAATTATCAATATTAAATGTGATCATAATATATATATATGAAAGGTACCAATAAATCCAACTAAAAAAGGAAATGAATGCAAGATAAAAACATTTAGAGATTAAATGGGTAAGATAAAACCCAATTTACAGATAGAATTTACAGAAAACAGTCATAGGAGCTTCATCAGACTGAAGAAAATTATGGCAGATAAGTATTTTCATTTGCAAGAAAAAAACAGAATATTTGAAGGAAAATATATGGGTAAATACAATTTTTCTTAGTTTTAAATATTTATGTAAAAGATAAATGACCATAGCAAAATTAAGACTATATTGTTGTATTAATAATACAGTGAATTAAAATATATATGCAAATAACAGTATCACTAAAGACAAGAAAGATGAATATACACAGTTATAGGAATCTTATATGAGAAATGGAACAATATGATCTGACTGTTATTGTGATGCTATAGATTTATATTATAAATCATAAGGCAGGCTGCAATAAACCAGAAAAGTCTACTGAATAATTTAAGGTGGAGATCAAATGCAGTACTAAAAGTATTTAACTAATAAAAGAAATGCACTGAAATATAAAGAAGAAGTGAAGGATAAATGGAACAAATAGAAGGCAGATGATGAATGGCAAAGGTAAGCAAACTTTTAATAATCATGTAAGTAGTATCAAAATAAATTAGAAGACAGAAGTTATAATAGTTAATTATTTAAAATCAATACACAAACATGATGCAAGTGGTTTAAAACTAAAATGATAGAAAATAAATACCATATGAACACTAAGCCTGAGAGAGATCAAGCCACTCTATTAAAATATCCACAAATGTCAGGTTCAGGAAAAGAAGTATCATAAAGAATATAGAGAGGCATTTTATATTATAAAGGAAAGAATTAATTTAGAATATCTAATGATCACATACTTCTGATAGTACTAATTTTCTCATAACAGAAACTCTAGATGAAAATAAAGTTAAAATTAAAAAAAAAACAAAAAAGGTAATAGGCGTATCTGATTCTTCAGTTGGAGATTTGAAAACATCCTTTTTTTAGTAATGTTATAAAAAAATATCAAAATGATAAATCATAGAAAATTAGAATAAGGTTGCAACAAACTTGAACTAACTTACATATTATGCACTAAAACAACCATGGTAGAGTTCATGCTTCTTTTTCCAGTGGAAGATTCATGGTTACTGGCACATATCATGGCATAAAGTATCAGTGCTTGGTCAGTGATGGGCTCCTGTGGGCCAAGCACGAGGACAGTGTGCAAGGGAGTGGGGGTGTCACTAGAGCTCAGGAGTTTGAGACCATCCTGAATATAACACATAGACAGCATCTAAAACATAAATAAAAAAGAAAACATAAATACTTTAAATATATTTAATAGAATCATAGTATTTTCTGAGAAGGGAGTTACATTATAAATCAATAACAGTGACATCTGTAAATCTTCACAGTGTTGAAATTTAAACAATATATTGTCAAAAAAATATGCCCACGCATCTATCATGAGTCACAGACAAAACTGTAGGGAAACAAGAAAATATTTGGGATCCAAAAAATTGGAAGAACAAAAAATATATCCAAAAAAGGTGGGTTTTAGCTAAATAGTACTTAGGCAAAAATTTGAACTTTTAAATGTCTGTATTGTACATAGACTGCATAAAACCAATGTGATGATTACAGATAGAGTCTGTCTTTTTGTTTTTGGGCAATGAATTCAGTTTTTGTACATTCTAGGCAAGTGCTACCAGTGAGCTCCATGTTCATTCTTTTTAAAAATTTTTTTGAAACAAAGTTTTCCCTAAATTTCCTAGCCTGGCTTTGAACTTATGGTCTTACTGCTCTAGCTTCTAAAGCAACTGTTCTTACAGGTGTAAGCCATTATGCTTACTCAGAAATTAATTTTGCACTCCCTCCTAGCTTTATTGATACATCTACATTTTGCCATTTAAGAAATAGCCCAAAAAATAATGCTGGGAAAACCTTTTTTTATTGAAATCTTTATTGGTACATTACATATACACATCATGATTGCACTCCACAGTGAGAATCTGTACCAGTATATGACATAACTTAATTCTCATTTTTTCCCATAGCCCTACCACCCTACCACCCCAACCCCATATACATAAATTTTGTTTCCTTTCTTTTTTGTTATAATCTCATTATTTCCCCCCTTCACCCTATTTAGATTTTAGTATTTTCTATTTCACATTATATAACATACAATTCTAGAACTCATTTATATCTGTATCTTCTCATACCAGAGAAAAGATGCGATATTTACGTATCTGTGACCTATTTATTTCACTTATGTGGATATCCTCAAGGTATGTCCATTTAAGTATAAATGATTCAAACTTATAATTTTTATGACAGAGTAATACTCAAAAGAAAAGATTCATATCACAGTGACATATGTGCACCCATGTTTATAGAAGTTCAGTTTGTGATTGCTACATCTTGGAAAGAACCCAAATGTCCATCAACTGGAGATGGGATAAAAAAGTTGTGGTTCTTCTACAGAAGGGAAAACTTTAGAAAGACATCTTATGGCTTAGCTCACAAATAAGCCACATCTAGTGGTGAACCTAGAACATTCCATAGGAAGGCAGCAAGTTTGACAAGACTGAAGTTAAAAAAAAATGTTTCTTAGATTAGATATCAAAAGCCTAAACTACAAATAAAAATTTGATAGAAGTAACTATTAAGTTAAGAGTATATGAAATAAAACTGAAAATTAAGTAGAAAAATTAGAAAAAATATCTGAAAATTATAAATGTCGCCAAAAATTTTTAGAAAATATATTGAAAATTGTTACAACTAAATTGTTGCAATTCAAATGAAAAAAACTGGACCAATTTGTGCTCCATCACCTACAAAAATAGTTGAATTTTTGCTGATAACTTATATATAGACATCATATCATCTAGATATTTTACTGAAATATTTACCCAAGGAAGGTCAAAATATGAAACTATGAAAATCTTCAGACATGCATGTTCATATACCTTTATTCCCTGGAGCCAATAGCTAGAAACAATACAAATATTTCACCAAGTAAATCTTAAGCAAAAGGTAGAATAAGAGCTAGCAGCATAGACTAAACAGGCCTCGTAATACAAATGTAATGTAATTAATGAAATAGTATTTACAACAACATGAATGAACAAAAAAAAAACAGTGAGGGAAAAAGATAGGGGACAAACGATGACTTTATGTGTAAATAATTTTACAAAGACAGAATTTTACTTGCTGAAAGCAGGCCAAACATGAACTGGGGCCAGATATGTGTCAGGCAGGTATTAACTCTAAAGTTCTGTGAGTATACTTTCTGTAGGTGATGTGGTTTTCCAATGGTGACTCATGCTCATCAGCCATCAGTACTACCTGCCACAGTGCTGGGCATGGTGGCTTATGCCTATATTAACATCAGAATCTGATCCATTTGACTTTATTTTAGTACAGGGTGAGAGATATGGGTGTAGATTCATTATTGCATGTGGATTATCAATTATTCCATTTAATTTAGATGAAAAGATTCACTATGGACTAGCCACTGCAGATTCTATAGTATTCTCTTTGACCTCACCTTAATGGGAAGCATCACACAAGCCTGATTAGAGAACTCTAATAATGAGATGAAGTATTTCCACTGGATTCAAGCAATGTGAAGACATATAGTACATAAAGGTCCTGTCACACACTACCCTCGAAGTGTGAATAAGCCTTGGGCAGACAACGAAGGAACAAAAAGGAGTTCCTTGCAAAGAATCTATAAAGTACTGATGGACAAACTTTATGTTACCATCTCCTGGAACCTGCAAAGGTGATGAAAATATGATGGGAGTTTAAATTTTAAAATACTATGAACAGTAAAAGGTATATTGCCATTAATTCCATTCAAAATACCTCCTTTCCTTTGAATATATGATTGCCATTATTTTTACCATTTTCTGAAGTTGTACTAGAGGCAGTCTCTCATGTCTCTTTATAGGTGTGACTTTTAAAAAAGGTGAATGCCACTGCTGAGTGTCATCAGTGCCCAGGCTGGTAGAAACATTATGGCATGTCTTCACCCACCTTATTCACTGGATCTGGCACCATGGAAATTCTGCCTCTTCTTCAAAGATAAAATAACTATGAAAGATAAATACTTTGAGATATTTCATGCAATAAAAGCAGCCACAACAATGCCAACTAAAGACAGCTATAAAAGGATTTCCAGATCCGATCAGAAAATGGCAAACACATCCAAATAAAGGGGATATTTTGAGAAGAATAGTGACAGTGTTTCTTGCTGTAATATGTTTTTAGAAATTAAGCTCCCATTTTTATTTGCACCTCCTATAAAGACAGACTGGGGAGCATGACTTCCTTGAAGCTCATTGCAATCAAAGTAAAGATTCTTTCCTGCCAAGTTAATTTCATTTTGATGTAATATAAAGCATTGTTAAAATGGCACATCTTGCAGGGGACTTAACAGGCCATTTGAGGGAAAAGAATTAGATGTATCTCAACTTGAAATGAGGAACAAAATAAGGGCTTTGAAAAAAAAAAAACAACATACATCAGTTCATTTTTTTTTGAAGCACTGCTTTGAGAAAAATAGAGAGCAGAACATAAACTGGTGTAAAGGTTTACAAAAAGGAAGTCTGCACGACTTTGCCCCCAGTGACTCTTTCCTTCTGATGCTGTGGAACGTTTCAGTCAAAAGGAAGACAAGCTGATGTGCTCTAGTATTCTCATTCTACACTTGACATCTATGGATTTTTTTTTTTTTGCTGGCTTTCAAACAATTTCAAGGTGATTAGATTGTCTAGCATCATGTACTGCAGAGAACAGATCCTAGTTTCCCTTTCATAGTTTGGCGAACAGCACAGTTATCTCCCTTTGTAGAAAACAGTTGTATCCTGCATGGAAACCCATGAAACTAATCAAGAAGAAGAGTAAGTACAGTTCCGGTGATGAACTGTATGTGAATTCTTAACAGTTCCTCCACAGATTTGTAGAAATATATAAATTATTCTTATTATAGCAAGTGTGATAAGAAAATGGTAGTGTGATAAAAAGAAAATGGACTACAAGGACAAACGCATCATTGTTAAGTAGGTTGTACCAATGCACTTTGCTCTGGGGCTTTTTGCTCCCCTCCCCTCTTATCTCTTCTTGCCTTCTCTCCAGCTTCCTCAAGTAGCTTCACTGTGGTGAGATTGCTAAGTGACATACCAAGCACAGCAGGGGTCTGCTTCTCAATTCAGGGACCGTGAACGAGCTGTGAGGTCCATGACCCCAAGTATTCTGTGCCCTCTCTGGGACCTGTTATTAAAACCAAACTTCATATCAACTGAGAAAACAGGGCTTCTTATCAAACACAGCTGAGTCTCACTGTCAGCAAGACAAGTTTCTCTTCCAGTGATCCTCTCAGAAGCAGTGATATCTGTGTCACAATTGTGGCAACCAGAAACAAGGCAAGAGTACATTGAGATACTGGTTATTGCTTGGCTTGGGTGCAAGTAGACTGTGATGGTTCTGTGTGCTGGTCACCAGGACTGGGTTGAGAGATGCCAAGCAGACCAGTAAAGCACACTTCTGAGTGAGTCATGGACATGTTTCTGCCTCCACTTCACTTCCTCTTTGGCAGTATTCTGCTACGCTGTCTCACAGCTGCCATGAGATATGTGAAACTTTCCTCCAATTTGCCCTTTTGCCATAACGTTTCTGCCTTGGAGCCATCTGACAAAGACTGAAATATTTCTTCCTTTAATTTGTGAGAGTTAATTGTTTTGTCTTAACCACACAAAAAACTGAACAATGCATACTTTTTTGTCTTACCCCATTGTATTGTGTTAGCTTCCTTCAGATCGTCTGATAAACCCTTCTCCATTTCTTCCCATCTAAGACATTCCTGTTTAAATCTCTGGAAAGCCCCCATTACTTACTACTAACATTCAGCCCTGCCAGGCTGGAATTGAACTTTAACTGAAATAAATAGCTTTAGCTCATCCATGGCACATACTTAACAAGACTGTTGGAAAAACAGTGGATACTGCAAGATGGAAATACTTCTTTGAATTATGTCAGATACTTCCTAAGGAGTGAACGGCACCTACTAACATTGAAAGAAAAATTATTCTGAATATATTTTGGTTTTAAATAGATAGCAAAAAAATAGGCTATTATATAAGGTACATATATGTAACCTACGTAGTTATATGTAATAATTTCAATATTTTACATGCTGTATTTGTCTCATTGAATCAACGTTATTTGAGAATATTTATTTATTATAACTTATCTCATTATATTCTTGTAATCTTTGATGTTTTGATAAATCTTCATCTTTATTTGGAAGGACCAAATCACAAGATACTACTTTTTTTTAGTAAAGTAGACATAAAATCAATAGAGTTTTAAAGTGGATATATATTAGTGCAAACTTTTTTCAAGAATAAAATGAATAATAAATTCAAATTACATCCAAAGCATAGAATTAGCATTATAATTTGTTTAATAGAAAGATTTTAGGTGAATCATAAGAAAAGATGACATTTTCATAATATATGCTGCAGTTAAAAAGATACTAATAATTACTGTTTAAGAGGAAAGTAATGTAACACAATGAAAAATAACACAACCAAGAAAAAGAGATCATATGGTATGAGTTATTGGTGAAAACTTAAAATAAACCTGTTAAGAGTCAGATATAATAAATCAAGAACACTAAATTCAATTATAATAATTCATAGCTTGTTTGTTTCTTGAGACCATCTTCTGTAATTTTGGCTGGCCTTGTACTCACTATATAACCCAGGCTGACCTTGAACTCACAGTGATCCCTCTTTAGCCTTCCAAGTGCTGGGATTATAGATGTGCATCACCTTATCCAGTTTATAATTTATAGTTCTTGAGTACACTCTAACTGCTTCTCATGGAGTGTTCTGGTTTGTATAAGTGCCTTCAAAGGTACATATATTAGTAACTATCCCCAGTCCATGGTGTTACTGAGAAGTTACTGGACCTTTAAAAGATGGGGCCAAATACAAGTTGTTCTCAGCACAGAAAATATGCCTTGGAAGGAGGTAGCCAGATTCCAGCTCTATCTTCATCCTCTTTTACTTCAGCCAGTGAAGAGAGTGCAGGAATCCTCTGCCACTCTACTCCATTACATGCTGTTTCACCACAGGTTCAAAAGCAACCAATGATGGACTGACTGCTCCAAAACTATGAGCCAAAATGAGCCTTTCTCTTGATAAACTGATTATCTCAGGTATCCTATAGTACATAAGACCCTTAATCCTTTTTTGTTGACTTCATTAGATTATGAAATGTGTAACAGATTAGTAAAGTGTGCCTCTGAGTATGGGTGAATAAGTATGGAAGTGTGGCCTTGGACAATACGCTCTACTTCCCAACTAGCAAGAACTAAATGCTTTACTTCATCAAGCCCTACTGAAATTATGTTCTTGCCTTTATTCCACTCTAGTGTGTAACTAAATCACCTAAAGAAGGAGGCATATTAAATTACTCTTCTTTGAAGTTGTAAATGTAGGGTATTGTGTGTCACTGATGAGAAAGTGAATACAGAAAATCAGTATTAGGAATAAAGCTGTTGTTGTGATATTACCTGACCATGCGATTCAGGAGCATTTGGAACTAACTTAATGGAGATGTTTAGAAAAATGTGGAGAAGCAGTCTGGATAAGTGCCAAACTGATGGAAGCAAACTTGTTGGATGATTGTGGTCAAAGCTCAGAAGACCAGATTGAAATTAGGAATAGAGGCACTGAAGACCAAGCATAGGTGGTTCCAATTGAGAGAGAGGACTCCATTGACAGTTGTATTGGAGGCTGGGCATGGAATGTTCTGAGAGAAGATTTCTCTATATTTAACCCATGTTGTAAGGTTGTGGGAAACTGACATTAAGTGTGATGGACTAAATGATGTGACACATGAAATTTCAAAGCAGCCCAACATTCAGGCTGTGCCACGAGTACTTCTGACTGCTTTGTCCCAATTTATAATGAAAAAAATGGCAACAGACAGAAGAGAATAATTTGCAAAACATATTTTGGCCCAGATTCATGTGTAAATTTGAAACAAAAGTAGGTGTGGCTGCAAAAGAGATCAGACTATTAAAAATAAACCGAGAATGGTTAACAAGGGAAAAAAGGTGACCTTCAGGAAATCTTAGGAACCAGCAAAAAAAATCAACCCATTAGTGACACTTACTGGTACAAAACTGTCAATCTTTCATTCCCAAAGAGAAGAGTCTCTGTGATTTATTTTCAAGCAGGTCCTCTTAGCAAATTTGTTCCCTGGGATTCTTTCATCACACGCATCTTGCAGACACTCAGAGGCCACTGCAGGTTTGGCCCAAGGTGGGCAGGATAATGCTTAAGCTGAGAGAAGATCTTGGTCTCATCTCCATTATACTGATATTAGTTACATACAAAATATAAGACTCATAGGGCCAGGGAGGCTCCCATTCAGATCCCAAAGCATGGCCTGTCATTCCAGGAAAGAGGCTCCTTGTTGGGCAGTATATGACGCTTTGGTAATGAATCAGGTTGTACAGTGGAGACTTCAGGTAGTTAGAGATGCCAGGAATGTAGAACACTGGTCAAGAAAAAATTTCACGCCGTGAGTGGGCCAGCCCAAAATAGAATTGTTCTCTTTTATATCCTACAAGGCCATGGGAGTGTAGCTACATTTTCTTTTTTAATCACCATGTGCTCTAGATGCCATACATAGAACTAAGGGATTTAATATTTGTCTCTTTTTTTGCTCTTTTTTAAATCTTTTCTTACTCTTTTTTTTTTTTTTTTTCCTTTTTGGAATGGAAATGTCTATCTTGAATTGCTCTACCTTGGCATTACAGTAATATCCTGATTCATAAACAATCACATTGTGAAGGGATTTGCATTAGGAACATTTGTAGACATGAACAAACTGTGGAAATAGCTCGTGTCTGCCAGACATTATCTTGGGTGTTGTGCTGTGTGCTCCCTGGAGAGTGTGTTAGTGTAAAAAGAGCAGTGTTCAATTAGAGACCAGGATGTTCAGGAAAAACAGTGGGGATGGGGAGAGTACTAGTTGGAAGTGTAAAGAAATATACATGAAACCACCTATATCTATTCTACCACTACTTTAAAATAACTGTAAAAGTAAAGATAATTTATGTATAGTATTTATGTGTTTGTTTTTACACTTTTTATTGTATATTTGTATCAAAGATGTGTAAGATTCACTTTGCTGAATTTATAAAGAAGTCTGATTTCATGCATTCTTCTGCAACCGAACTCATTCATAAGTGAGGAACTTGTAGTGTGTAACTGGCTTTGTACTTCTATACAGGTTCACAGGTAAAGATTTGCCTTTGGGTTTTGGAAGCCATCTAGATTTGAATTTTTAAAAAATAATACAGTTGTTGAAAACTTGGGAAATGCATTGCTAGTTATACAGGGCATAGTTGCTGTTAGGCAGCTATTAATTTGTTATTATCTTTATTTGGAGATTACATATGGCTTAGGGAGGTGTGTTTGGGTGTGAAGTTTCCAAGGGATGATTTGAAACCATTAATCCTGTGATGGCAACTTGATTAAATTAAAAATGTCTCTCAGTAAAATAAGGTGAAAGGGGATAATGTTGAGATTGTAACAAAAAAGTAAGGAAACAAATTTTATATATATGGGGGGGTGGTAGGGTGGGTGGGGCTACGGGAAAAAATGAGAATTAAGTTGTGTCTTATACTGGTACAAATCCCCATTATGGAGTGCAATCATGATGTGTATATTTAATGTACCAATAAAGATAATTAAAAAAAAGAAAAGAAAATGAAAAAAATGTCTCTCAGATGAGTAGAGTATGTTTCTATGTGGGTCTGGGTGAGTAGTATGTGGGTCTCAGTGCAGCCTCAGTTACTACATATTGTCTTTGATCATTAATCTCTGATACTGTCCCCTGCCCTGCCTCCTCCAGTATGCACTAAATGGATTTATCCCTCCAAGCCCTTTAGCTCTGATATTCCTGCCTTGAAGTTAGCTGATTATAGATTGAATTCCTTGACAACTAAGAACTAAATTACACCTTTCATGCTTTAAGTTATTAGTTTCAGATGTGAATAGCTTGTCCAGCAATTGAAAAATAGACTATTACAGTATCAGAAAGCAGAGATTTCTTATAGCAACTCATTAAATTAACAGAATAATATGAAATGAGGTGTATTCCGATTCAGGAATGAATAAACAAGATCAAAGCATACAAGACCCAATCTTGACCATCTCAAATCCTTTAGTCCCTCCTTCTGCCCACAATCCTCAAATGACTGGTCATATAGAGTAATGAACACAGATTTCCTCTGACAAACTCACAGAAAAGGGCCTCTTATTTTTAGTATAATTAAAGTCGGCATTATTTGTATCCAGATTCATGTGGAACTCAGCCTTGCTGCAAATCACTTACTGAGGTTACATCCAAGAAGATTTTAAAAACTCCTGCCACATGCTGTAGAGTAAAGAAACATAAATTTCTGGAGTTGTTTATTTATAGGAAAATCTTTCTGGTTCTTTTTTCTACTACCAAATAGATAAAAAGGAAAGATCATGACTGGAACAAATTATTTAGTTATGTGAGCTTAAACTTCTAAGCAGATAAAATTAGCATGAGGGTAAGATAAGACAGAAGCTGAAATACAGGATGTTTTGAATCTATCCCCTTCCCGTGATTGACCATATTTCTCCTTTCCTTCCTTCCTGCCTTCCTTCCTTTTATCCATTCTGCCTCCCTCTTTTCCTTTCTTCAAATGTGACAAATTATGCAACTGCTCTGTGATCAACACTGTTAAAAGCTGAGAGAACACAGAAGTTAGAACACAAACAGGATCCTCACTGTCAAGCGTTCATGTGCTAACACTGACATGAGGACAGTATATAAATTAATACAAAAACCATGCCCAGATTGTAACTGAAGTCCACAAGAGGTGGAAAGGGCAAATTCATCAGAGAACAGGGCAGACTTCTAAGCAGGTGCCATTGAGATGGAGATGGCTAAATCTGTAATGAATGAGTATTCACGGGATCTACTGTCACTGCCAATATTCCTGATTTGCAAGGATATGCTATGAGTGACTAATGTGAGTAAAGACCACAAAATGTGGAGCATGGCATAAGATAAGGCAAGAAGGAAACCATCAGAAAATGTGGAAGAAACACTGCAGCAGTGGTAGGGTGCTTTCCTTTGGTCCTGTTTCGTTTTAATTGTCTATCAAGTACTCATACAGACATTGCAAGTAAATGGTAGGTGAGTTTAAATCAGGAGAATGGAGTCATCTTTGTGCTTAGGTACCCCATGTAGGGCCATTAATCAAGGCTTATGTGATTAATACCACGGATGTGTGCTTGCTGGACACATTTCCAGTGATCTTTAAGCAGTTAAAATTTGGAAACCATCAGTTTGGAGATTAGAATAGTAGGGATGTGTTGAAGGTCTCCTGAGAGAGAATGGCTATCAAGGAAAAGGACCAAAGACAATAAGTGTCCTTCTTCGAGAGGCATGCCAAGTGGCGTCACACCATGTAGACTGATGTTAGAAGCAGTGTATAGAAGGGCCCTAGCAGAGACACTCCCAGCAGAAAAGGTGTGGCCAGCCAAGTGGGTGTGGCTGGAGGCCAGTGTGGTGAAATAGTGAGGCAGCACCCCACCCAGAGTCTGCAGTGTTAGAGACAGAGCAAGTAGTGAGTCCTTTGGTATAATGAGCACAGAAATAGCTCAGTCAGGTCATTAATACCTTGTGGATATTACAACTTTGGGCTCAGTATCTGCATTATCTCTTTATATTTTACAAATTTTCTTCTTTTAATATTTTTAGTACATGTTTTCTATGCCTAAAGGTCATATTACTTGAGGGAAGTCAATATGTGTATATAACACAACCTTAATTACTTTTTTTTATCCCCCTTCCCTTCTCCTCTTTGATCTTACCCTTTGTTTCTTGATGACTTTATTGTGTGAGAAAGATCTCTCTCCCTACTTCCTACCATATGTCTTTCAATTTGCTTTTTATTCAGGGTTGTCTTATAAAAGAAACCATGCAGTAGTTAAGCTAGTGTATACAATTTAGTTCACTTAATATTATAGTTTTAAGATGCATCCATTTACTATCATCTGCTAAGTAAGTGCTTGAATTTTTATTTACTTCTGAAAATGCTTCCTGTTCTTTGATCCACATGAAATGCCAAAGTATGCAATAAGTGGGATTAACTCGTTAAAACTATGAATAAAATGTCCTTGCTTGACTTTATAAAAGAAGTGCAAACATTACACTAAGTATTTCAGATTTTTACTAAAGAGAATACATTTACATTGTGAAAGACATTTTTTGTATTGTGCTGAACACTGTATAAAGTTTGAATGGTTTGTATGGTATACATTCCACTTCAAAATGTCTGTGAGATGGTTTGTTCCATAGCCACAATGATAAAATGAATGATTACAAACAACATAGTAAATTTCTTTGATTAAACGACATGTGTATATTTTATATATGCACATGCACGTATACATGCATAAACTTATGATTGTATATATAAATGCAATCATATAATGACACTCATACAATTACATATAAATTCATCTACTTTGGGTAACATATGAAATATTTGCAGGGTTTTCCTTATGATGGCTCAATATTGACTGCTGAATAGGAAAGAAAAATTACTCTATGCCCCCAAAAGTATGTTGAGTGGGAACAAAAGTAGCTGTCTAAAATAAATTAAGCTTACATGGAAGTCACAGTTAGAACTGTCTCTTATTAAACCATTTATATCAGGACATTATGATTTTATAACTATGACTTGCCTAGGCCTGTGACTCATGAAAATAAGTATAAGATATTGAAAGACTGAATGTATAATGGCAAAAAGCTGGATCCCATATTATTAACAGAAATTCAACCCAGTTCCCAGTACCCAGTGCCGCAGCTGACTGAGGGAGCAGAAACAGCTTCTGTAGCAAGAGGCCCACAGGATCAGAGCCTTCGTGCTTTTCTATTTTTGCCTCCATTTTCCACTTAGCATTAAATGGAGAAAGTCAGTATCATCTGCTAGCCAATCACAGAGGGGAACTCTAGCCTCTTGGTGGCACAGTTTCTCTTTGGAGGTTGCCTGCGGCCTTCCTTTTCCCCCAGTGTACAGGAGTCACTCTCCTCTGCCTGCCAGTGAGTGTCTGCCGGTGTAAATGCACCTTGGCTACACCAACCTCTGAGTCCATAAAGAGTCTCTGTCTTCTTCATTTGAATGGTCTTTGTTTCATACTTTGAATAAGCTAACTAACTTTGCTTCTATTATCTATAAAATAGGAGTTACATAACTCCTGTGATTATAAGGATTGACTGACAGTGAGTGTAAAGTGTCCTCAATTAATATGATGACCAAAATGATGAACTGTGGAGTCAATGACATGATATCAGTGTTCTACTATTCTTTTATTTTCCTAGACCCTTGCAATTAGACTTATGTTTTAAGAGTGGTTGCACAGCTATCTAAATCCTTATTTTTGCCATGTGACTGGTGATGTTTCAGATGGTGGAAGCTCTATTACCTCAGCAAACAAATTGAGTGAGACTCACACCTTTATTTGTTAAATCATTGAGTTTTTTAATGGCTCATCACTATAGTATAAATGAGTTTGTCAGGAGTCATGCACTGGCAAAAATTGAGTATCCAGCGACCTAAAAAGAAGTGTGGTGCTAAAAATGTGGCACCTTTCATGGGAAATACAGTGACTTAGACTAGTAAGAAAAATAGTCTCAAAATAGTAAAAGTCATATAATCCCTAAATACTTTTCCCTTTAAAATTAGGTCTACTTGATTTCTCTCAAATCTATTCTATTACTTTTCCTAACTCCAAATCAAAATTTGCAGTCAAGTAATAAAGATATGGATACAGCTAGTGGTCATCAAACAGAGCAAGACAATTAAATTAGACAGAAGGACTTAATTTACATTCTCTGGAACATCTGCTATGTTTGGAGATGCTCAGAGTAAGCTATTAAGCTGTGTGTATGTATTCTGTATGTTTCTGTTTCGCTACCACAAATGCTTGTTTCCCTATATATCATTTTTATCTATACATATAGAATTGTACACATGTATAGTATAGGACTGTAGCTTAAGTTAAGTTTAGAAATGTAGAAGTTTCTTTTAGTGAATTAGGGTGTATCAAATATTAAAGCATTGCTATTCCAGAAAAGTCAAGGCTCTCTTGTAAATGAGAAAAATTTGGAATATATATATATATATATATATATATATATATATATGATTATCAATTAACAAAATTTTTAACAAGATGTTATTTCATTATAAATAAAAACAAAGTGTTTCAGTGACCCATAAGAAAAATGAATCATCTAGATAAAAAATCAAATTATTTATATTTGAAGCAAGTATATCCAACATATCAAACTATTTTTGCAGATTAATATACAGGTAATCATGATTAATATTTTAATTTATTCTCAGTCAGATATGAGGTTAGTAATAGCTCAGAGATAAGTTGTTCTAGTGATTGTTGAGAGTCATTTTCTTGTGCAATTTCAGTGCGACTGAAATTGTCATTGTGGACACAAACTTATATTTTTAGAAAATAATATATCTTCCTAATATTAAAATTCAAACCCATTCGCTGAATGCTTATGAGTGAGAAAGCCTGTGCTCAAAGAGAAAGTGCTGTTACCTATTGTTATGGCTTGTAGCTATTGTTCCCTCCAAAGCTTCATGTGGTCATAGCTGGGTCTTTTTCAGAGTTGGCTGGATCTAGAGTGTGACCCTGGAAGTGATTCAAATGCTAGGATCAAGAGCACTAGGATAAAGGGTATGAGAGCTCCCACTCTAAGTACCCTAGACAAGACATAAGGGATAGAAAGAGCTGTGGTCATCCCTGGTTGTTTTGCTGCCCTCCTCCTACCATGAACTTTTTCTCCTCTGCAATGCTCTCTGCCTCAGAGCTAGCCAATGGTGGAGTGAAACCTCTACAAATTGTAAGGTAAACAAACTTTTTCTCCATAAACTTCTGAGTGTCAGGTATTTTATCTCTGCTATCCAAAAAGGAAGTAAGATACAAACAGATAAGGATCACTTCAAATAGGAAACAACTGATAAAGCGATTCTCAGAAATGTGCTTAAGATAAGCAATGTATGGACTAACATGAGACTCCATTACCGTTACTCCAATACACATATTTTAACAAATAAACATAATCATATGAATAATATTTTGACACATTCTATGTTTAATCTCACATTGCTCATATACCTCTTATCACCTTTCCCAACACATGGCATTGTAACATTCACCATAAAATTCTGTTTTTCTTAAGAGCAAAGCTAAAGCAAAAAAGAAAATGCCTACTACAAGCTGTACAGGGGACTATAATATTCATCATGCCCAAAGAAGTCTGTAAAGAGTTAATTCCATAACTAACTTATTTTGAGTAGAGTCTGACTGAAACCTATGTGCCAAAGTCAGAGAATATCACACACACACAACCAAAGTCTTCTTACTAGAAAGACAACGTAATCATACCTGTATATATTGTCTATTCTGTTCCTAATTTGAGAATGTTTTTCCTTGTCTTTACAAGGCTTTCTTATATAAATTTCCATAGAAACCTCACAACTGCACATCCTCACACACAGCTTTGCCCTTGCACAGAGCTCACCTTTACCCAATACGAATTGGGTAAATTGATCCAATATGAATCAGTGGCCTGGACTTCCCAGCATCCCATTGTGAGTGGCACTGGCAATGGTCTCCTGGCACCCTACATTCCGTATCTCTTACTTCTGCTTTTTAGTTTTTTTCTCAGGACTATGTCCTGCACTCAGCAGGATATTGGAACGTATTGGAGAGATTTTCAATAATACTTCAGGGCTCCCAAATAAAATGTGCCACTATAAACATGGGTGCATATTTGCCACCGAAATATGATGTGTTTAATTCTTAAGCAATCCAAATAACCATCAAATAATAGAGAAAAATGTTCTGTGGGTATATACATATATAAAATCATATATAAATAATATAATGTATAATTTCATAATTAATTTATATAATATATAACACTAACATTAATAAATTAAAATTATAAAATAATTTTGAAGAATTAATATATAATCTATATATTAATCATATAAATTATGTAATATGTAATATAATATTTATATATAATTTAGCCATAAAGAATAATCTTGAGACATTTTAAAATTTTTTTAATCTCTATGGGTACATTACATATATGCATCATGATTGCACTCCGCAATGGAGATTTTTACCACTATAAGACACAATTTAATTCTCATTTTTTCCCATAACCCTACCCACCCTACCGCCCCCCATATACATATTTGTTTCCTTACTTTTTTGTTACAATTTCATCATTTTTCCCCCTTCTCCCTTTTTTACATTGAGTATTTTCTATTTCACAATATGGAACATACAGTTCTAGGACTCATTTAAATCTTATTTTCTCATACCAGAGAAATGATGTGATATGTAGCTATCTGTGCCCTATTTATTTGACTTATTAGGATATCCTCAAGATATGTCCATGTAAGTATAAATGATTCAAACTTACCAATTTTATGGCACAGTAATACTCCATTCTGTAGAAGAACCACAGCTTTTTTATCCAGTCTCCAGTTGATGGACATTTGGGTTGTTTCCAAGATGTAGCAGTCACAAACTGGACGGCTATAAACATGGGTGCACATATGTCACTGTGATAAGAGTCTTTTAATTCCTTTGTGTATATACCTAGCAGGGCAATGGCTGGGTCAAATGGGACCGCCAATCCTAGGCATTTGAGGAATCTCCAAACTGATCTCCACAGGGGTTGTACAAGTCTACAGTCCCATCAACAGGGGAGAAGGGTTCCTTCTTCTCCACAGCCTCGCCAACATTTGCTGTTGGGTGAATATGAAATGGCAGCCATTCTATGTGGAGTGAGATGAAATCTCAATGTTGTTTTCATCTGCATCTCTTGAAAGACTAATGATGTTGAGCATTTCTTCATGTGCTTCTTAGCTGCTCTTACTTCTTCCTCTGAAAAAACATCTGTTCATTTCAGAGGCTCATTTTTGAATTGGATCATTAAATTTGGGTGGGCTGAATTTTTTGAGCTCTTTATATATTCTAGATAGTAGCCCTTTGTCTGAGGAACAGCTGGTAAAGATTTTTTTCCCACACTGTTGGTTGCCTTTTTGCTCTGTTGGTGGTTTCCTTTGCTGTGCAGAAGCTTTTTAAAATAATGAGGTCCCATTTGTTGATTTCTTCTATCAATTCCTGTGCTATAGAACTTTTGTTTATGAAGTCCTTCCTAAGCCAATGTCTTTGAGAGTTTGACCAAACCTCATTTGAAACAGGTTTAGAGTGTCTGTTTTAATATTTAGGTCTCTTATCCACTTTGATTTTAGCTTGGTACATGGTGAAAGAGTTAGACCTAGTTTTAGTCTTTGGCAAGTTTTTCCAGCACCATTTGTTGAAGAAGCTATATTTCCTCCATTGAGGATTTTTGGCTCCTTTGTCAAAGATGAGGGGGCTCAGTGTATCTGGAGTAGTTTCTGGATCTTCTAGTCTACTCCATTGATCCTCAGGTCTGTTACTTTGCCAGTACCATGCAGTTTTTATCACGGTGGCTTTATAGTATAGTTTCAGGTTCGGAGTTGTAATACCCTCCGCCATGTCCCGGTTGGTTAGGATTACTTTGGCTATTCTAGGTCTTTTGTGGTTCCAGATGAAAGTTTGGATTTTTTTCTCTAGATCTGTGAAATATGCCGTTGGGATTTCAATAGGGATTGCATTGAATATGCACAGTAGTTTTGGGACTATAGCCATTTTGACAATATTGGTTCTTCCTACCCAGGAGCAAGGAATATCTTTCCTTTTTTTTTTTTTTTTTTTTTTTTTTTTAAGACAGGGTCTCACTTTTGTGGTACAGGCTGGCCCTGAGCTCAGCCTCAAACTCACATCACAGCAATCCTCCTGCCTCTGCCTCCCAAGTGTTGGGATGACAGGCATAAGCCACCACGCCCGGAACTGTGCTATGTGGTACTGGTTGCTGCTGGGCGTGAGTCTCCACGCCCAGTATTGTATGTGGTTACCGGGGATAGAACCTGGGTCCTTGTGCTTGCAAGACAGGCACCGCAACCACTGAGCTAAATCCCCGGCCCTATCTTTCCATTTTTTGATATCATCTTTTATCTCCTTTTTCAGAGTGCTATAGTTTTCAGAGTAGAGATCTTTCACCTCCTTTGTTAGATTGATTACTATATATTTTATTTTTTGGGTGCTATTGTGAAAGGAACTAACTCTCCAATTTCTATCTCAGTGGGTCTACTTTTTGTGTATATGAAGGCTATTGATTTTTGAACGTTGACCTTGTAACCAGCTACGTGGCTAAAATTGACGACTAAGTCAGGCAGTTTTTTAATTGAGTTTTTAGGATCCTCTAGATAAAGTATCATGTCATCAACAAACAATGGCAATTTAACTTCTTCTTTTCCAATCTTTATTTCTTTATTTCTTTCTCTTGCCTAATTGCTATGGCTAATATTTCCAGAACTATATTGAACAGAAGTGGTAAGAGAGGACACCCTTGTCTTGTTCCTGATCTTAGTGTGAAAGGTTTCAATTTTTGACCATTTAGTATGATATTGGCTGAAGGTTTCTCATAGATAGCTTTTATTAGTTTGAGATACACACCATCTATGCCAATCTTCCATAGGGTTTTGATGATAAATGGGTGTTGTATTTTCTCAAACACTTTTTCTGCATCAATTGAGATGACCATATGATTTTTGTCCTTAAGCCTGTTAATATAGTGTATAACATTGATGGATTTACATATGTTGAACCATCATTGCATCCCTGGGATGAGTCCAACTTGGTCAGGGTGTATAATCTTTTTGATAATTCTCTGGATTCTGTTGGCCAGGATCTTATTGAGGATTTTGGCATCAATATTCATTAGAGATATTGGCCTGTAGTTCTCTTTTTTGGTTGGGTCTCTCTCTGCTTCTGGAATCAGGGTAATGATTGCTTCTAGGAATGAGTTTGAGAGTACTGCTTCCCTTTCAATTTCATTGAACAGTTTCAGAAGTAGAGGCACTAACTCTTCTTGAAAAGTTTTATAGAATTCAGCAGTAAAACCATCAGGTCCAGGGCTTTTCTTTGTTGGCAAGTTTTGAATTACATTTTCAATTTCACAGATTATTATTGGGGCATTTAACATTTCTATATCTTCTTTATTCAGCTTTGGGAGTTCATATGTGTCTAGAAATCTATCCATTTCTTCTACATTTTCCATTTTACTGAAGTATAAATTTTCAAAGTAGGTGTTTATTATCCTCTGGACTTCCTCTGGGTCGGTAGTAATTTCTCCGTTCTCATTCAGAATAGCATAGATATGAGCCTTTTCCTTCCTTTGTTTAATGAGATTCGCTAAGAGTCTATAAATTTTGTTTATCCACTCAAAGAACCAACTTTTCGATTTATTGATTTTTTGAACCATTATTTTGGTTTCTATTGCATTAATTTCTGCCATGATCCTTATAATTTCTTGCCTAGTGCGAGCTTTGTGTTTGTTTTGCTTTTCTCTTTCTATTTTCTTGAGGTTCAGTATTAATTTGTTTATTTGAGCTTGCTCTGTTTTCTGGATGTAGGCTTTCACTGCTATAAATTTTCCTTGTAGAACTACTTTCATTGTGTCCCATAAATTTCTGTATGTTGTACTGGGGTTATCGTTTAGTTGTAAGAACTGCTCAATTTCTTCTCTAATTTCTTCTGTGACCCATTGGTTGGTCAGCAGAATGTTGTTCAGTTTCCATGTGTTAGTGAAGATCCTGGGCTTTCCTTTGCTATTCAGCTCCAATTTCAGGGCACTATGGTCCAACAGTATACAAGGGATAACTTCAATCCCTTTATATTTGCTTAAACCTGTTCTATGAATGAGCACATGGTCTATTTTGGAGAATGATCCATGAGCAGCTGAGCAGATGTATATTCTGACTTTGTGGGGTGAAATACTTTGTTAGGCATCTATTAAGTCCATTTGCTAAAGAGTCTAGTTGAGCTCAAGGATTTCCTTAGTGACTTTTTGTCCAGTCAATCTGTCTGTTTGTGACAGTGGGGTATTGAGGTCCCCTGCTATTATTGTATTTGAGTTTATCTGGTTTTTCAAGTCCGTTAATATTTGTTTTATATAGTTGGGTGCATTAGAATTTGGAGCATAGATATTTAAGATTATGATTTCTGCCTGTTGGATTTATCCCTGAACTAAAAGATAGTGTCCACCTTCATCTCCCTTTATCAGCTTTGGCTTGAAGTCTATTTTGTCTGCAAATCAAATCGCCACTCCTGCTTCTTTGCTGTTTCCTGTCGCATGGAGTATTGTTTTCCATCCCTTTACTTTTAGTCCATGGGTTTCTTTCTGAATTAGGTGTGTTTCTTGTATGCAGCAGATTGTCGGATCTTGTTTTTTGATCTACTCTGTCAGTCTGTATCTCTTAATTGGCGCATTGAGTCCATTGACATTAATCGTTATGACTGATATAGGTAAATTTAGTGCTGCCATGTTTTCCTGTTCTTGACTATGTTATTCTACTTTTGCCCTTTCCCCTTCAGTTTCTTGTTTGGTCCCATAGGTTGACTCGGTTAGGTGTCATGGATTCATAACTTTCCTTGTTTTTCTCCAAGATATTCTTTAAAATGTTTTGGAGCACAGGTTTTGTATTTGTTAAATTTTTCAGGTGTTCTTTGTCATGAAAGTATCTTATTTCCCCATCAGTTTTGAAGGATAGTTTTGTAGGATACATCAGTCTGGGTTGGAAGTTGTTTTCCTTTAGGGCTTGGAAGACTTCACTCCAGGCTCTTCTTGCACTGAGTGTTTGAGCTGAGAAGTCCGCTGTGATCCTGACAGGCTTCCCTTGGAATGTAACTGTTTTCTTTTCTCTGGCTGCTTTCAGTATTTCATTCCTTTTTTGCATATCTGGGACTTTTATGATGACATGCCTAGGTGTAGTTTTTTCATGTCACGGGCATGTGGTGTTCTGTATGCTTCATATATTTGTATGTTCAACTCTTTACCTTTTTCTGTGAAGTTTTCTGCCATTATCTGTGTGAATAGCTTTTTTTATTTCTTTAGCATTGTCTCCTGCCTCCTCATTGACTCCAATCAATCTTATGTTATTTTTCTTTGGATCATCTAGGAGCTGTTGGATTGACTTTTCATTATCGCTTACTTTTTTCCATATATTATGCCTTTCCAGTTCATTGGTTGAGATCCTGTCTTCTAGGTCTGAAATTTGGCCTTCTGCCAAATTCATTCTATTGCGCAAACTTTCATTTTCTCTCTTAATTTCCTGTACTTCCTCTTGTGGGTGTTTACTAGGTTCCATTGCTTTTGCTATCTTGGATTCTATCAACTCCATGATTTTCTCTTTAGCTTTGTTAATCACCATGTTGACAGTTTCCAATATCTCTGCTTTCATCTCAGAGATCAGTTCTGATTTCCATTTTACTAGATCTGCTTTGGTTATCATTTCCAAGGGCCCTGGAGACTGGACTTCAAACTTCTCTATTTCCCTTCCCCCTGTGTTACCTTGAGGTGAGGATCTTTGTATCTGAGACTTTGAGTGTTTCCTCATCTCTGACCTGCCCTATTTTCTGGCGCTTTTTGTTTCAAGTCACTTTCCTCCTAATAGTTAGGAACCTTAAAATAGCAGTGTTTCCTGGGTTGTTCTTTACAATCTGTATTGAGACCTAAAGAAAAACCCCTAGTTCTGATACACCATATGAGGCACTCAATCAATACAGTCAGGACACATTCTCCCATCTGCTTTAGAGTCAGGAAGGCTCTGGATTCTGCACTGCTACAGTGGCACTGCCTGAGGTTCCAATGGGCCCACCTGCTTACCAATACAGAGTCTCTGGGCTAACTTATGCAGTCAGCCTGAAGGTAAGTAGGCTGTAAGCCCTGTGCAGCTGCAATTGTAGGGGCTGATGTTCCAGCAGGCTCACCTGTTCACCAATACAAGGTGACTGGATGTGCTTCTGCAGTTGCTGTGGAGAAAGTCAGACTCTACCCTGCTAACCTCAGTCCCTGGGTGCTCTGCCGGCGTGAGCCTGGAGGCCAGTAAGCTCCAACTCCGGCGCAGATTCGGTGGTGCAGTCGCTGTTCCCTGAACCGCCTGCTGCTAAACTCAGTCCTTGGGTGCTCTTCTGGCGTGGGCCTGGAGGCCAGTAAGCTCCAACCCCAGAGCAGATTTGGTGATGCAGATTCGGTGGCACCAATTTTTGGACATTTATATTCTTAAGTGAAATAAATTAATACACATATGTAAATATTCTATTGTCTATCTGATGTGAAAATAAAGACAAAAAATAATAATGATATTATGCATTGGAATGAAATATTTTAAAATTATATAGAATGAGATATACTTTTTGTGTATTTCAAATGTTTTAAGCAAAAAAGGTATATTGTTTTGTGAAATGAGCTGACATTGGAAAATGAAAATATATTCTTTTTAGATCATGATACACAGTTTATTTACAATTGCTATTCTCCAATCATTTTGTTATGAAAATTTATTTTTCATATAATGGCTCTTATATTTTCTTTCTTAATATCTTCCAGCATAATTTTTTAAAAATTTGGAATATTTACTCATCTTACAGAACACTCACAAAATGCGTAATTCATAATTCAAAGTTTTACTGTACTTTAAATAAAATTTTAAATTGAGAGCTGGAGATTTAGTTCAGCAGCACAGTGTCTTCCTGGCAAGTAAAAAGTCCTGAGCTTGATGTCCAGTAGAGGAAAAAAAAATGAATTTCTAATTTTCTGAATTACTTCTTGTTAACATTTTATGGATGCGAGTTCTTTGGTGATATGTCCTTTCATGTTTTTTACTGTTTTGTGCAGCTTGTGTACTTTTCCATTATTGTCTTCTGTAAGCTCATTGATTATTTTGGTTATAAAGTTTTTAAGGTTTTACTATATATGTGTGTACATATATATACCTTGTTATTCCATTGGTATATTGGAAATGAACATTTTACATTATCTTACTGAATTTACATTTATAAATAGACATAAAGGAAAAATTCAGCCCAAATTTCATTGGCTCAAATAAAGTAAATATGAAAAACATATTTTTAGAAAATCATATATTTTCCTAATATTAAAATTCAGTTTTCAAACATTTTCAGGTGAATCAAAATGTCTTAAAGGTCAAGAGATCTGGAGAAGCACATATTTCCAACAGCATTAATGTCACTTAAAGGAACTTGGTCAATTATGAAGGTATCTCATGGCACATGTGATTTATAATTTTTTCACTCCTATTTTCCAGTACAATGGGTTTGGTGTTAATTGTTTCTCCTTATAAATAAAATATCTGATATAAGTTTCTTAGACTAACAATGTGATGATTATTCAAATGCACAATTGATGAGGAAGATCACCAAGCAATTTAATAATTATTATAGGTTTTTGTTTCTTACTATCCTGGGGATTGAATTCAGGAAATTTTGACCACTGAATGTAGCCCTTTTTATTTAGAGACAAGATCTTTCTTAATTCTCCAGAGGGACTCAAATCTTCAATACTCCATTTTTAAATGGTAAAGCTTGATTAAATTATCTTTTGGAAACCAAGGAAGTGACTCACTATCAAACAGAGCAATTCATGATCAAACTGGTTGTGACAGTGCAGTTACACTTTTATAATTTTTTCATCTTCATGGAAATATTTGGGAAATTGGCATACTATTAATTGAAAAATAATCAGTAAGTTTTTTCAAGACTTTATGTTTTCTTTTCTTCAAAAAAAATGTCTTTGATCTTAAGTGATAGTGAAGAGAAACTAGCTTCAACAGAAAAAAGAGGTTATGCTTCTTAAATATGTATAACATGATCCATAATTTATGGCTGCAGTTTTTATTGTGTATACTGCTATGAAATTGTGTGAGTAAACAGAAATACTTCTTTAGTTTCACTTTCATTATATTTAAATTAATCTCTTATTCTTTAAACTATATTTTGAGTCCTAGAGTAATTAATACTAGAACTGAAGGAGAGTGTTATAAAGCTATTGTAGTATATCTTTATCCTAAGTCAAAATGTTCTGCCATTCATATAAATAACTTTCCATAATGTTCTACCATTCACATAAATAACTTTCCATAATTTCTCACCCTATGCCTAATAAACATACTACTTGTAAGAAAAGGGTTACAGGGAGGAAAGGGAAATGTGAAAAACATGAGTTGAGATGAATCATGTACAAGTATGAATTCCATACTATGAAAGTATCATTATGTATATCTAACCTGTATAACAATACATTAATAATAATACATTAAATGTATTATTAATGTATTAGTAATAATGCATTACACATTTCTATATGAAATAGTTTCATTTAAGACTGGGGGTATTTTTTTCTGAAAATTTTATTTAACTGTATAATACCTAAACTTTAGGATCTAAGAAACTAATCCTGAAAAATCAATGCAGGATAAACAGAAGATATGGAAATTAAAACCATGTATATGGGAAATACCTCTTCCACAGAACTGAGGGGCTGCTAGACATCTTGCCCCCAAAAGACAGAAAGGAGTCCTATGTGGAACATATATCCTACAGTTCAACAAATTAAAATACATTTGTACTTGAATTTTACAAGGGCCAGTGTTAAGTGTTTTAAGTTTGTTCTCTTTTGAGCTAAGGCCTTAATCTCATTCAGGGAAAAAACAAAACAAAACAAACAAAAAAACCCCCATAAAGTTTGCATTTTAAAACACCTTGCATCTGTCACAGCAAACGTAATTCAGGGCAAAAGAGGTTAACTTGAAGTTTTTGTGTTAATGTGCACTTATCCATAATACACATACCAGATGGACCTGTCCCCAACTGGGTCAGAGACATTCCAGAAGCTAAGATGAAAAAGTTAATCCATCCCAAACATAGAGCATCTGGAGGTTTGCTGGTTCCCATCATGAGACAACATTTTTCAGAACTAGTCAGTCAAACGCAGTTGGAAATATTTACTAGGCAGAAATTAAAGATATACACAAAGAAATGGAGTATGAGTCTTCAAGAAGGAGGGGCCCTCCAGGAGCCCTCCAGGGGCCAGAGCCGGGTGCATTCATGGCATCTTGAATTTGTCTTCAAGGCGGGAGACACAGGCTGAGTATGAACTCTCTCAGGTTAGTCACATGGCTGTGTCGGGTTACAAACTATTTAGATGTGTTCCCGGCAGAGAGATGCTGCCCACTAACATTGCCACTTCCTTGACGATGGAGGGAGCCAGCTTTATTGTTGAAAAGTACCAGTAAGTCTGTTAAGAACTTTTTTCTTTTATTGAATAAATGTCCTGAAGAAGAAAAAGACCACAATAACTTTGATATTTTGAAGCTGCAGATTGTTTTCCTATAAAATTTTTTTAAGGTTTTTTTTTTGAGACAGGGTCTCGCTTTTTGGTTCAGGCTGGCCCTGAGATCAGCCTCAAACTCACCTCACAGCAATCCTCCTGCCTCTGCCTCCCGAGTGCTGGGATTACAGATGTGAGCCACCATGCCCGGCACTGTGGTATGTGGTACTGGTTGCTGCTGGGCGTGAGTCTCCACGCCCAGTATTGTATGTGGTTATCGGGGATCGAACCCGGGTCCTACTGCTTGCAAAACAGGCCCTGGAACCGCTGAGCTAACTCCCCGGCCCCCCCTATAAAATTTTTAAATCCTCACTTTGTCTATTTTTAATTTTTTTTATGTCCTACCTCCAAATCTTAGTAACTTTGTTAATTATATTTTTTTTTTGGTCTCAAATATTAACCTGTTTGAAGCTATACTACATGAAGATAGAAAGCTTTTCATATTAAAACAAACCAAAAAAAGGTGGCAGGCAGATAGGTGAGAATCTGATTAGCATCTGTTCTTAAAGAAAAAGCAGGTGTAAATTTAGTGTAAATTGTTTCAGAATAAACAAAAAATAGGTCTGGGGATGTTGCTCAGTGGCACCACACCTGCCTGGCAAGTGCAAGGTCCTGAGTTTGATTCACTTTCCCCCTCAATATTAAAGCACCTTACAATATTTATTCCCAAATATTTGTAGAGCCTAATAATAACATTTTCCCCCTTTTATGTGTACCTTCACATTTAGTACATTTACTATCAAAAACATAAGGGAGCCCTATACCTAATGCAATAAGTCTCAAACTTCCTCTGAAAGTTTAGCAGAAAGAATGAAATCAAGTCTTGAAGGAGGGCCCACTCCCTTCCTCAGTAATGCCATCTTAGCCATCTCCTATTCTATTTGCCTCTTGGACCATTTCTTTCCCTAAGATCTCCTATTCTGCAATCTCTGTAGGTTCTGGGAACATGGGGTGTGACGCATAAACCTCTTTTTCATAAGGAATAAAGTATACCTCAAAACTAGAGCAAGCCTATCAGAATAGATCACCCCATGTTGAGATTGACCCTCACCCAGGCTAAAGCAATTATTCCACGCCAGAACCACAGGAAAAATTAAACCAGAGGGGAAATCAAATTACCCCCTGAAGAGATGGTGCCTTTCCTGCAGCTTCACAAAACCAGTCCTGGTGTAATAACCACTTGACAGTCTGACCAGGATTACCTGAAGAGAATTTTGACCCAGTATTTGAAATCTTATGTTCATCCTCAGCAAAGGTCTGCCTCATCCATTCTATTTACGAGATTATAGTTTTGTCAGGGCTGAAAGTCCAGGTGAGCAACTGAGCTTCTGTGGAGGACACCAAAGGGTTGCTCCGCTACTCTCTGTGCAATCACTATGGATGATGCTAACAATCGTAGGAAGATGGACAGCTTCTTGTGAGAGGTGATCGGCATCTCTTTTTCTTTCTCAGCCTCTTTTGAGACCAGAATGGCTGGCCATGAGCAGCCCACAGAGCAAGCTCCAGGGCTCTCTGGAAAAGTGATGTTTACATACCACACTTAAGACCAGTGAAAAAACATCAGATCCTGCCAGCATCCAGTAACTCCATAAAGAACTTTGTTAATAAGATGATTTTGCTATTCTCCATAATTTTTATTCTTCATTGTCTGACTTCTTTCCTTTCTTTCTCTCTCTTTCTTCCTCCCTTCCTTCCTTTCATTTCCTTTCCTTTCCTCCTCTCTCTGTATCTATATATCTATATCTAGCTATATCTAGCTATAGATATAGATATATAGATATATATAGATATAAAGAACACACACACACACACACATATATATATATATATACATATATATACATACATGTATATGTATATATATATATATGTATATATATATATATATATATATATATATATATATATATATATATATATATGTTCCTTGTTGTTCTGAGACAGAGTTATGCTATGTAGTTCAGGCTGGCCTGGAACTTATGGTAATACTCTTGTCTCAGCCTCCCCAGAAGTAGAATCACGGGTGTGTATTTCCACACTCAGCTCTTTTTTTTTTCTCCTCAACTAATTTTTACATGAATTTTCTTACTTCTTAGGCTAGTTTTCTTTCGTTTTTTTGGGTAAACATCAGCTATTTTTTCAGTTTTTATTTTTGTTACTATATTTGTGCAATATGTAATGGTTATCTTCCTTGTGGATAGTTGGTACATGTAGATAACACATCTTGACTCCTTTCTCTTCCTCATTTCCTGTTCTCTAGCTTCCCTCTATCCCTTAGCCCTTTCCTATCTGAAAATAAGTCTATGTCTTTATTTCTTATTCTTTATCTTTTACTTTGTTCTTCATTTATACTTGGGTTTCTCATATAAGAGAAATTGTGTGACATTTAATCTTAGATGAGTAACTTATTTCACTTCTTTTAGGACTTGATTTTCAATTTCTAGTACCACTGAGTTAGAAGATCATATCTCTGGTAATGATACAATAATCTATAGATCTATGAAAATGCAAGAGTTTAGATGAAAGCTTATCCATAATACTGCTTAGTATATAAAGTTTTCAAACTTTTCTTTTTCAAACTTTTTTTTTTTTTTTTGAGACAGGGTCTTGCTTTGTAGTTCAGGCTGGCCCTGAGCTCAGCCTCAAACTCACATCACAGCAATCCTCCTGCCTCTGCCTCCCAAGCCCTGAGATTACAGGCGTGAGCCACCACACCTGGCACTGTGGTATGTGGTACTGATTGTTGCTGGGGTGAGTCTCCACACCCAGTATTGTTATGTGGTTACCAGGGATCAAACCTGGGCCCTTGTGCTTGCAAGACAGGCACTGGAACCACTGAGCTATATCCCCGGCCCCTTAGTATATAAAGTTTTAAAAGTAGAAAACATGATTGAATAGTGTTTATTGAATACTTAAAATATGCTCCAAGATAGTTTTATATAACATATTTAATTTAATTTTACTGCATTTACAATAGGGAATATTGTTCAATAAGTTAATATCAGAAGAATTTGAGACTCAGCAATAATAAATAATGGCACAAAACCCAATAACCAGTTAGTGTGTCCCTCTGATTTGTAGCAAAGATCATAGGCCTCAGACTCAACTACAAAGCTGAGGCTATTGAAAGGACTTTTGGGGAAAAGTGCACTATTTTAAAGAAGTCAAACACTTTACATTAGGACAATAGAAAAGATGCTTTGAGGGGAATCTCAAAAATTAGCAAAAAGTTAAATTTATAAAATCCTTTGGAAAACTTCACTTTAAGAAGACAGACCCAGTGTACTCTGCTTGAGAAGTGCTACCCAATGAGTTTGTTTCCTAAAATTTGGTGGATAGTGCTCAGCCACCCAGGCACTTGGAGGCCTCTGTAGCCATGACCTAAAAGGCCTTGACCATTGCTCAAGTGACTGGCAGATCTTGACATCATCCACATATTACTGATTTTATAGGATTGCAATATACAAGAGTAAAGGAGTTAGGAAAGTTTATACCCAGAGTTCAGTAGCAGGCTTATGGGACCAGGAAGTATGCTGTAGGGAGGGTAGTGTGTGACAAGCTGAATGTGCAGGAGAGATCCCAGGAATTTGGAGAAGCCAGGAATGTAGACCATCTGCTGAGTAAAGCTGCTGACAGTCAACAAAGCTATACTAAAATTTAACCATGAGGTCTGCAGCTGGCAGTGCTCTAGGGCAGTGGTGGTGTACCGACGGCAGGCATGCTCCAGCAAGATGTTGTATCAACAGAAGATCTAAGATGCTCATCATTTTTCTAGGGTTGAAGTGAACCACCATTAAAACTTCGAGGAGCCTTCAAAATGTACAAATTGTATGCAAATACATTTAGAAAATACACAGGAGTTTTTCATAGCAAAGAATGTTATGCTTGGGCTGGGGAGTTAGCTCAGCGGTTCCGGTGCCTGTCTTGCAAGCGCAAGGGCCCGGGTTCAATTCCCCAGTATCCACATACAATACTGGGTGTGGAGACTCACGCCCAGCAGCAACCAGTACCACATACCACAGTGCCGGGCGTGGTGGCTCACACCTGTCATCCCAGCACTCGGGAGGCAGAGGCAGGAGGATTGTGATGTGAGTTTGAGGCTGAGCTCAGGGCCAGCCTGAACCACAAAGTGAGACCCTGTCTCAAAAAAACCTAAAAAAAAAAAAAAAAAAAAAAAAAGAATGTTATGCTTGCATCTATAAAGTGCCCCCTAAAGATCTCATGTGCTCAGATGTTGGATTTTGGGAACATGATTGTATCATAGGAGCTTGTCATTCTGAGTGGATTCATCCACAGTCAGATCCATAAGTGTAGGTGCTGTCAGGAGGTAAGCCTAATTGGAAAGGGTGTGACTTATAATATCCCTCCCTGTCTTTTTGCTTTGATCTCTGCTTTCTGACTGCGATGAGATGGGCAGTTTTTGTCTGCCAGATCCTTCCTCTATGCCATTAGTGCCTTCGAAATCCATAGAGTTAAAATGTGAGTCAAAATAAACCTCACCTCTCTGGTGTCGGTATTTGGTGAAAAAATAGTGACAATTTTAACAGGCATGAGATGATATCCCATTATATGTTTGATTCATATTTTCCTGATGAATAGTAATGTGAGTATCTTTTAATATATTTTTAACCTTTTTTATATCTATTTGGGGAAATTGTTTCTCAGTCCTTTGATATTTTATGTGCTAGTTATTTGATTTTGCTATTGAGCTGTAGGTGAACGTAACATATTCTGATTATTAACGTCTTATTAGGTATATAATTTGCAAATATGTTTTCCTGTTCTGTAGGTTGCCTACTCATTTGGCTGATTATGTTCCTTTTCTGTAGATATTTTGAGTTTAATGTAACCAAATTTCCTTGTATTTTATTGTCAGTGCTTTTGTTACCATACCCAAAAATCCATTGCCAAGATGTAATATTAAATGTAGTCCATGCTTTTCCTTATGTTTTCATTCAGCATCTTATAGTTTTAGATATTATATCTGAGACTTCGGATCTTATATCTGAGACTTAATACTTTGGATTAAGGTTTAAATTTCACAATCAGAGACAACATCTATTTTTATTAATTATGTTGCATATGAATATCCAGTTTTCCCAACAGTATTGTATGCTACCTTTTCTCCATGTGTAGTTTTAGCACCCTTGTCTAAGATCACTTGGCTATATATTCTAGAGCATATTTCTAAGCTGCCTATATTCTGTTCTAGTGGTCTCTGTTTTTCCATGTGTTAGGTTAGCTCCCCACCATTTTGATCAGTGTTGCATCAATGTGTTTTAAGATCAAGCAAAGCGGGATCCCTGGCATTGTTCTCCCTTCTCAAGATTGTTTCACCTATTTGGAGTCCTTTGATAGTCCTTATAAATTAGATTTTTTTTCCTTTTTTTTTTTTTGGAAAGCCCCACTGGATTTTGACAGAGATTTCACAGTATATACAGATCAATTTTGGGGTAGAGACCTCATACTATTGTCTTCCAATTCATGATAGTGGAATAGATTTCCATTTGTTTGTGGCTTCTTCAGTTTCTTTCAGTATTTTGTAATTTTATTTAAGATAAGTCCTGTGTTTCCTTGGCTGAGTCTTTTGTTAAGTACTCTATTCCTTTGGATTTTATTGTAAATGGGATTGTTACTTAACTTTCATTTAGGATTGCTGATTATTAATGGATAAAATTCTTTCACTCATTGGCTTTGCATCCTACAGTGTATTTTAATTCATTTTGTGTTTTAATAAATTCCTTTTTATGGTAGTGTGTTGAATGTTTAGTATTTTTTATAAAGATCATGCCATCTCCACATAATGATACCTTGGAGTCTCTCTTTACAATCTTGGTGTCTTTTATTTGTTTATCTTGACTAAGCTAGGCCTTAAAAATTGCATTAAATGGATATAGTGAAAGTGGCAGTTGTTCCCTGGCTTCTTACTGTATCAGAAAAGTTTTACTTTTTCATTTTGAAATGGGATGCTAGCTTTTGGACCTTACATTTGTGATCTTTATTATGTTAAGGAAATTTATTCTATTCCTAGTATGTTGAATATTTTATCCTAAGGGGGTGTTACAATTTGTATTTTATGTCAAAGAACTGATTATGTGATGTTTATCTTGTGTTCAATTAATATGTCATGTTATATTAATTGATTTTCACATATCAGAGTATCTATATCACATAAATAAATCATACTGGTCATGATATATTACCTTCTTAGCGTGTTATTGAATTTCATTAGTATTTTCTTAAGGATCTTTTGCATCAATATTCATTAGAGATATTGGTTTAAATTTTATTTGTACCTTTGCACATCTTTGATATCAAAATAATGAATGCTATTCCAATACAACAAAAATCTTTACTCATTTTCATTTTTTTTTGAAGGATCTGCAATGAATTATGTAGCAATCTAGTCAACTTGATTGGCTTGAAAGGGACCTATGAGATTCATAAAGCTCATTTACTGATGTGTCTGGGTGGACGATGTAGGCAAGAATTTGGTGAATATATGTGATCTCCAACCCCTTGTTCTATGTTGCTTTTCTGTATACTCTGCTTGCTAGCAACCATGAATTGAATTTACTCAGCTGTACCTGTCAGTCATGATGCTCCTGCCTTGGAATGAAATCTGAGATGAAATAACCCTCTCCTCCTTCAACTTGTGGTTGTCAGGTGTTTTGTTCCAGCAATGAGAAAGCTGACCAGTATAGATTTGTACTGGCTCTTGAAGTATGTGGTAAAATTCTACAGTAAATTTATTTGGTCCTGGACTTTTTCACTGTTGAAATGTTTCTATTTACTGAATACATCTTCTTTATTATTCAGGCTCTGTAGGTTTTGTGTTCCTAGAAATATATTCATTTCTTCTAGGGTGTCAAAAATAACTGACACATAATTGCTCTCATTAGTTTGTTATAATCTTTCATTTTCTGAAACATCAGGCATGTTATATGAGCACTGCAACCATTTGTCTACTTTTGCTGTCATTCATAATCTTTTCCATTTTCTTTTTCAGCCTACATTTGATTTTAAACATAAAAGGAATATTTTGTATATGGCATGTAGCTACATGTTATTTTTAAATCCATTCACCAATCTATGCTTTTGATTGAAGAATACAATCCACTGAAATTCATGATGTTCAGAGGGGAAGGGAAAGTATGGAAAGATTGTTACCCTTTGAAACTGTCTTCTCTCTGTATTGTAGCAATTTTCTTCCTCTTTTTTTCTCTTACAACCTTTCAGTGTTCTTTAGTTCTAAAGTGCCATGTCCCTCTTCATCTGCTGAATTTAAAATATTCACAGATATTATCTTTGTGTTTACTAGAAGAATAATATAAAACATATTATAAGTATAAAAGCTTAAACTGATAACATTTTTAATCACATATAAAAACTCTACTATTTCATATCTCTCCTATATTATTTGTGTTATTATATTTTAAGTCAGATTATAAAATTGTTTTATACCCATTAAGTTGCTTTGTAGTTATAACTTTTATCTTTTTCTTCTGTATCAGAATTAGAAGCAATTTACATATTACCATGATGATATTATACAATCTTGTATTTGTGTATATTACCTAGTTATACCAGTGAGCTGTACACTTTGTGATATTTATGCGTTACTTTTTCGCTCCAGCTCCAGGTGTAAAGGTAATTTATCTACTACTGTACACATTTATCTATCAATATTGATGACTTTTATATTTCCATGCTCTTTTGTATTCTTGTCAATAGCACTTTCATTTCAACTTGAATGACTTCCTTTATATTTTTTGTAAGGGAAGACAGGTAGTATGAATGCCCTCAGACTTTGTTTCTCTTGCAAGTTCTTTATTTCTTCATGTTTATAGAAGACAGTTTTTTCCAATATAGTTTTCTAGTTGACAGTTTTTCTTTCAAGTTTTTTATATATTCTCATGCTCAAACTAAGGTTCTCAGAATGAGAAATTGAGAGCCCCTTAAAATTTTCAATATATCATCTCTTTCTTTTCTAGTTTATAGCATTTCTATTGAAAAATTAACATACAATATTATGGATGCTCTTTTTTTATCTGACATTGAATCTTTATTTTGCCACTTGCAAGATTCATTGTGTTTCAGTGTTGATTTGGGGGTGCTTCACTTTTGGACTTCATTAATCCATGAATATTTCCTTCCCTAGACTTGGGAAGCTCCGAATCATTGTATTTTTAATACATCATTTACCTACTACTGTTTTCATTTACCTACTACTCTTTGTTTTTCTTATAAGACTCCCACAAGGTGTATATGAGTCTGTGTGATATTGTTCCTCAAGTCCCTTAGATACATTTCACATTTCAGCTTCATTGTTGTGATTCAATAGTTTCAAATGGCTTCTGCTTCAATTTGCTGATTCTTTCTTCTGCTTATGTCAATTTAAGAACTCTTTTATGCTCTTTTAGGCAGTTTTTCAGTTTATTTGTAATCCTTATTTCAGTGATTTATTTTCTGCAGTTCATGTTTGATTTGTGGGGAGGGTATTTTGGTGATCTGTTATTTTGCTTATGAGACATTTTCCTCTTTTATTAAATGGCTGTAGTTGTTCTCTTGTAGTTAATCATGCATCTTTACTATGGTCACTTTGAATTCTTTAAGTAACAGAGCTCCTTTTTAGGTCAGTCTTTAGATTACCCCTCCTATTCCTTTTATACTGTCCTCATAATATTAAGGACATTCAAGCTTTTGGTGGATCTGCATCCTCTTCATTAGAGAGGCTTACTGATTTATTTTCCGTAACTTGAACTTTCTTCCTTTCTTCCAATATGTGTCTGCAATATTTCAAATTCTCTGGGGTTACAGAGAACTGGTGACTTTCCAGTGGCTGAAGGTATCTAAACTATACTGGCTCCTTGTGGCACTAGGACCTAGATATAATAGAAATCTGCTGCTTGGATAAAATGCCTTAAAAGCTGGAACACTGATGGCACATTGGCACTGTTCCTTTGTACGAGTGGAGCTGAGAGTTGAGTGTAGTCTACTGATGATGCCTCACTGTGCCGATCCTGGGAGGCCCCAACGGTTCTGCAAGGTCCGTAACAGAGTGGTTCCCCTCTATTACATCAGGACTGTTCTGATTTTGGGTTAAGTGCAAACTTTAACTGGTTTTCTGAAATTCTCATAAAGGCTTGGTAGAGAATTAAGTCTATGTCTCAGCTTTTTTGTTCGAAATGTATTTAAAAAAATATGTCTTTCAGAAGAAGTAACATTTGTGATTGACTAATTTACAAAAGAGGACATAATTCATAGCTTTTCTTAGGTCCCCAAGACAGCAGATGCAAGTAGAACCCATGTGGATAGCTTAAACTTGTGCACAGAGCTTATCAGAAATTGCATTGTGCTAAGATAGTTTTACTTGCAGCGCCATATACCAAAGATCGATGTAACTTATTGGTGAAATAGGAAAGGGTGACTCTGCAGGATTCTGTGCTATATTGTTAGTATATCTCATATTTATCATACATAAAATAGAGCTAGTAATGGAATGAGAACAATAAGTATTTAATATATGTTAACAAAACATAATAAAACCTCACAGTTTTATTTAAAACACTGCCAACAAAGTTACTTTGCTTCAAAAGTGCATAGAACTTTTGTTACTTCAATATAATAGAATTTATTGCTCCAGCCCTCAACAAATGAGAATTAATTATAAATATATGGAAGGAAAAAAGAGAAAACCAATTTCACAAATAATTTGCTATAATCAGCCACATCTTTAAGTACAGGTGCTTGTGAGAATGGCTTTGTTTAATGTCAATTCTTCTCAGAAGAAATATAAATTGGCAATGTTCATCTTCACATGAAATATTTTTAAAACCGATTCAGAATCACTATTCCATCACACCAGTATTTAGGTTACCATCAGGAGTAAAATAAAATCATTCTGTATACCATAGCAGGAGAAATATTTGTCATATACACCACTGTTTTCTCACCACTGAGAAAATTACAGTCTTTTCACGGAGAAGGTTTTTATGGTATTCCAATAAGTATCTCTACAGGGAGCTACTTGAAGCATTTGAAAAAGTTTAACAATTCCCCAGAAGGGCAAGGCTTGCTCTCTGCTCCTTTCTTTTCAAAGAATTATAATAACTAAATTCACTCGTGTTTAACCCTCACTGTAATCACCAAGGGTACTGAGTGCAAGCTTGACTACTACCCTTGGATTGTAAGGTGAAAAACCTACTCTTGTACCTTTGCTGAATAATAATAAAGCTTTTAGCTAAATAACTGGCTTAATGTCTATAAAAATGTTGAATTTTCTTTTTTCAGTTCTTTCTAAATATCTATTTCTTGAGTAACATTACCACTGAGGGAAAAAAGAATATCTACTAGTTAGGCATTTGATTTGAGAAACTTCATTTCTTCCCTTAGTGCTGTAGATTTAGCCTTCTTCAAGTCAACTCATAGAATCAAACTAGAAAACTACAATATCCCCAAGAGTCATATTAATGGCATGTCCCTTAAATTTAATCTTTCTGAATGTCTTCACTGGGGTTCTCCATGATCTCCACAAGTTCTGCTCTCCCTCTTCCAATCACGTTAAAACAAAGGGAGGCTTCTTATGTACATCCACACTTACTCACACGTTCTGTTAGCATTATCCAAATCACTTTAACAAGCTCCACTGGTTCGGCCTCCAAAATGTAAAATTCCACCTCCTTTGTCAGGTTTAGTGTTCCAAATTCTGTATTAGGGCATTTGTAGCACAGAAACCTCTAGGCTCTTTGTGTATTTTGTCTGTCATCCATTTACTTCCTGGGGATAAACGACCTATGACTCTCATTGGGCCACCGGATGCTTTCACAAGAGCCCTCTCTGCTTCCTGTCACAAAACTGTGCTTCTAGAACTTGATCATAGATAACAGTTCTACTATCAATCCCAGCTTGAGTTTTGAATTTTATTCCCCAGTGATATATGATATCCAAAACACATTATAATTTTCCAAACTTTTTTCACTCAGTGTACATGTTCTTGGAATTTATACCAACACTAAAACTAGATAGGTACCCTCTCACGGTTAATCTCTCTTTCTTCACCTTGAAATAAGTTTAGTATTACCTACCCACTTCCATACTTCACACCATCTCCCCATTTTCACAGGAAACTTCAGGAGATTCACAGGTGGTTCTGTTCTTGTGCAAATAAGAGCTGTCTAAAAGGCAAGTTCCACCAATTTATTGTGCATATTTCTCTGTGTATATTCAATACCGATAGAATCACAATTTATTTCTATTTATTTTATTTCAGACTGAGAATAATATCAGAGGGAGTTATCCAGATTAAATAATGATCTTTCCTTCTCACTGGATTTCACTTTACAAACCAAATTATATTTATTACTGGGCTTAATAAAAGGGTCGGGAAAATTAATATGCTTAAGAACAAAAAATTTCTTTGGCTTCATGCAAAATACTCTAGACACATAACAGAGTCACTGTATACAGCAGAAAAGGAACCAAGTACTATTTTGTAGGGTAGAGAAGAACACAGAAAATACTTTATTTTTTTCACTATAATGAGCATTATTGAAGGTACTTTTATTGATGTTTTCACTGTAAATTTTTTCTATTATCCTCAATGTAAGTTTTTTTTCATCTGATTGCACTTAAAGTTGATAAAAGGAAATAGTACAGTGGGGAAAAAATCAGTGTCTTTTCTCAGCCATAATAACTGTGATGCGTGAGACCCATACAACCACAGAAATGTGGGGCCGGGGAGTTAGCTCAGTGGTTCTGGCGACTGTCTCGCAAGCGCAAGGATCCGGGTTCGATTCCCCGGTAACCACATACAATACTGGGTGTGGAGACCCACACCCAGCAGCAACCAGTATCACATACCACAGTGCCGGGTGTGGTGGCTCACGCCTGTAATCCCAGCACTCGGGAGGCAGAGGCAGGAGGATTGCTGTGATGTGAGTTGGAGGCTGAGCTCAGGGCCAGCCTGAACCACAAAGCGAGACCCTGTCTCCAAAAAAAAAAAACCTAAAAAAAAAAACCACCACCAGTGTATTCATCGAAGTTTTACATGACATGAAAGACTTCAGAAAAGAAGACTCAAAGATACTAAAATATTGTATATTTTATAAGTCAGATGAAAGAAATTAATAAAAGTGGATAAACATAATTGGCAAAGAAGAATCTGATCTAATGGTAATAAATTGAGGGAAAGGGCCTTTACCAGGTCACCTCAAGTTACTTTTTGCCTCTGTATATATCTTTTTTTTTTTTTTTTTTTTAGGTTTTTTTGGAGACAGGGTCTCGCTTTGTGGTTCAGGCTGGCCCTGAGCTCAGCCTCAAACTCACATCACAATCCTCCTGCCTCTGCCTCCCGAGTGCTGGGATTACAGGCGTGAGCCACCACGCCCGGCACTGTGGTATGTGGTATTGGTTGCTGCTGGGGTGAGTCTCCACACCCAGTATTGTTATGTGGTTACC